>SJYV01015106.1:209464-243885 GCA_006410875.1 Neotragus pygmaeus
TGCGAGAGTTGGACTGTGAAGAAGGCTGAGCGCCGAAGAATTGATGCTTTTGAACTGTGGTGTTGGAGAAGACTCTTGCAAGTCCCTTGGACTGCAAGGAGATCCAACTAGTCCATTCTGAAGGAGATCAGCTCTGGGTATTCTTTGGAAGGAATGATGCTAAAGCTGAAACTCCAGTACTTTGGCCACCTCATGAGAAAAGTTGACTCATTGGAAAAGACTCTGATGCTGGGAGGGTTTGGGGACAGGAGGAGAAGGGGACGACAGAGGATGAGATGGCTGGATGCATCACTGACTCCATGGACGTGAGTCTGAGTGAACTCTGGGAGTTGGTGATGGACAGGGAGGCCTGGCGTGCTGCAATTCATGGGGTTGCAGAGTTGGACACGACCGAGCGACTGAACTGAACTGAATTGAAGCCACCAAGTTTGTGATAATGTGTTCAAGTCACCACAGAAAATTAACACACATCTCATTTGCCAGAGGTGCATCAGACACCCATGCCTAGAGTACTCACTGTCAGGGGAAATGGGATTTTCTAAATAGGGTGAGGCCATCAAAAAGCATCTGGTCCCCTGATCTCTGAAAAAAATCTTGAAAGTGGGAAGAAAGGCTGTTGAAATGATAATAAACTTTGTCAGTCGAGGGTAAAGATGGGAAAGTATTAGATTTGACAACCTGGAGGCCAGTAACAATCTAGAGAGGAAATTCAGTGGGCAGTAGGAAATTGGCAGAAAAAAATTTTTCAAGTAGCTTGTGAGTAAATGAAAGGCACTATGAAAATCTGTCTGTCTGTCCATCTATCCCTCATTCTGTTTGCCCATTCATCTCTCTGCTGCCCCACACTCGGCTGCTCGGATGTGTATCATTCTTTGCGACTTCATGGACTCTAGCCCCCCAGGCTCCTCTGTTCATGGGATTTTCCAGGAGAAAATACTGGAGTGGGTTGCCATTTCCCATTCCACGGGATCTTTCTGACCCAGGGCTCAAACCTGTGTCTCCTAAATCTCCTGCATTGGCAGGTGGATTGTGCCACCTGGAAAGCCCCCTCTGCCTGCCTACCTACCTCTCTATCCATCTACAGACATAGAAGTCAAATTTTTAGAAGTCAAACATTTTTGTTTGTTGGTTTGACTTTAATAAGGGTCATAATTGAACTGTCTCTGTGTGTGTGTTTTATAGAAAGGAACACAGCCAGATGAGAACAAGAACAAGAGGAACGAAAAATGCAAGAGAAGGGCTGCTTGAGGCTAAAAATTCCCTCAAGAGATTCCATTAGATCCAATCTGTTCACATTTTTACTAACAGAATATGCTCTTGGGGGAGACCTGTAAAAAGGCAAGCTTTCATTTCAGAGGATAAGCCATGATCTTCTAAGTCATTTGTTTTACAAATTCAGATTTTTTTCAATAATAGTTTTTCATGAGACATAGATATTTATATTTCATGATTCATTTATTTATAATTCCACTTGTACATAGCATCATTTTGGTGAAAGACATAGTTGATAAGTTTGAAATTGTACTGTCTACTAGAATTGGTGTTGAACTCTTGGTAAAAACTCTTAACTTCATGAAGAAACTCTCCTGAGATTTTTTTTTTTTTGCCATGGGACATTTATATTGAACTCTCCTTCGGTAGGATATTTTGGTCTTTCAGAAATTCAGCCTCTTGGATGCACTTTATGAGGCACCTTATGTTGATGACCGTCTCTTTGAGACAGCAATGGCAGGACAATTGAATTGGCCAGGCTCCACGGTCCCTTGTTGCAACTGTAATTCTGTGAACTCTAGCAACATTATAAACCCGTTTCTTAAATTTCCTTTCAGATTTCATGGGGCAGATTTGCCTTGGAGTGTTGTTTCATGTTCATTTATTAAAATAATCTTGGGGTGAAGGATGGGGAACACATGCCCACACAAACAAGCTGAAAACACTCACTGTGACCTGCAAAGCTCCCTGTTCTTTATGAGATGAGGAGAAAGTAAATAACCAGGGAGCAGGAAGGTTGTCACCCATCACCCTGCAACCCTACTGCGTTTCTCTTAGCAACAGCTCTTTCCCCTAATCTCCAGAGCTCCTTTTCAAAACACTCTTTGCTACTGCCAAATCTCCTTGAGGGGCAGTCAAGCTGTCTCTCAGCTGCTGACTTGCTTTCCAACTTTATAGAGATTATAGAGCCCTAAACATTGAGCTACTCAGATTTCCTTCTAGAAATTACAACTTCATTCTTCCCACTTTCTCTTTTCCTCTTTCCCATGTTATAATTTAAGAGTGTAGTAATTGCATTTTTAATTTTCTGTATATTATGATATTTTCAGTCCAGTTCGGTCTCTCAGTTGTGTTCGACTCTTTGCGACCCCGTGGACTGCAGCACGCCAGGCTTCCCTGTCCTTCATCAACTCCTGGAGCTTACTCATGTCCATTGAGTCAGTGATGTCATCCAACCATCTCATCCTCTGCCATCTTCTTCTCCTCCTGCCTTCTTCAATCTTTCCCAGCATCAGGATCTTTTCAAATGAGTCAGCTCTTCGCATCAGGTGGCCAAAGTATTGCAGTTTCAGCTTCAGCATCAGTCCTTCCAATGAATATTCAGGACTGATCTCCTTTAGGATAGAGTGGCTGGATCTCCTTGCAGTCCAAGGGACTCTCAAGAGTCTTCTCCAAAAAGAATCAATTCTTCAGCGCTCAGCTTTCTTTATGGTCCAACTCTAACATCCAAACAGGACTCCTGGAAAAACCATAGCTTGACTAGATGGACCTTTGTTGGCAAAGTGATGTCTCTGCTTTTTAATATGCTGTCTAGGTTGGTCATAGCTTTTCTTCCAAGGAGCAAGCATCTTTTAATTTCATGGCTGCAGTCACCATCTGCAGTGATTTTGGAGCTCCCCAAAAATAAAGGAAAAAAAATTTTTAATTAAAAAATGGTGTTTTAACATCCTCAAAAAGCTTTTCTAGATGGGGCAGCCTGCCCCTGGTAGAGCTAGCCAATTCTTAGATCAGGCAAAGGACTCTGCTGTGAGCATGCTTTTGATCTGCAAGTGAACCAGGGCAGAGCTGTGTGTCTGCTGCCTGGCTGGTACACCCCAGAGACAGATTATCCTGCCTTACTCACCCCGGGGCCAGGTACCAAGCAATTTGGCACCACCCCCATGGCCCAAAGCCCACTGAAATTATTCCATCCAGCCAGTCCTAAACCATTACTCTGTTCTCCCTTGCCTTTTTTTCAGAAACCCCAATAAAGGTCCCGACCAAAGTGCTACCCACGCTCCTGTCTTTTGCCTCCTAACCAAAACCTGACGTTCTTCCTGTGACCTGGCGTGGTAAGTTGTGCCTCTGTTCCTAGGGGAATTGCAACATTAATCTTTCATTTCAATAGTGTTGACCTCTCAGAGTTATCCCTAGGTCACCATTATCAGTTAAGCCCCAAGTGCAAACCAGAGGCATTTTGTTCTACTCCAAGAGCCAATCCCTTCACGTTTTATCTGGATCTCATGTTCCTGTACCTACGCAGGATATTTTGAGTGCTGCCTTTCCAATGGCATCCCAGGTGGCTCAGTGGGAAAGAATCTGCCTGCCATGCAGAAGACGTGGGTTCGATCCCTAGGTTGGAAGATCCCCTGGAGAAGGAACTGGGAACCCACTCCAGTATTCTCACCTGGGAAATCCCATGGACGGAGGAGCCTGGCAGGGTGTATGGTGCAAACCCATGAGTTCTCAAAGAGTCAGACAAGACTGAGAAATCATGCATGCCCACCATTCATGATTGTTTATCCATCCAACTGACTTTCCTCGCTTGAGTTCCTGGCAGGTTCCTGTAGGTACCTCACTTTGGATGACTGTTTGGTTTTCTCAAGAGAGACTCTGTATTCCTTTTACTTGCATATTGCTGTAGTGGTTAAGAGCTGTGTGTTACAGACAGTTGTTCAGTAAGTTTTGAGAACCTTACAATATTCTTATTCATGCCTCGTATTGAAGCATAACACCATGTAGAGAGTTTCACTTGAATTAAAGAACTTTTTTGTCCACTCAAAGTAAAGCCTTGGGCAATTCAGTACCTTCTGATAACCAAGTGTGATTAATGGCTTTTCCATGTGCCAATTTTTCAGTTTCTTTTATTCCTTTTCTATGAAAACGTTACCAATAGCACTGCCTAATACTCAGACCTGAGACACACATTCCTAGGTAGACTTTTCTGGTTATCAGCCACACTTCTTATCTTTCCTACTTCAGTGAAATAAATTTCATTATGCCTAGGAATCCACTTTGTTTAGAAGCAAATATATCCACTGTTAAATTCAGGATTAAAGAAAAATATTTTGGTAACTTTTCAGGGCAATTTTCTAAGTCTGTTGTTGTTGAGTCTGACTCTTTGTAACCCCAGGGACTATAGTCTGCCAGGTTCCTCTGTCCTCGGAATTTCCCAGGTAAGAATACTGGAGTGGATTGCCATTCCCCTCTCTAGGGGATCTTCGCAAGCCAGGGTTCGAGCCTGTGTCTCCTGCATTGGAAGGCAGATTCTTTACCACTGAGCCTCCTGGGAAGCCATCTAAGTCTGAACTGGTATGTATTTGCCCTTAAACAAAAAGACTGCTTACAAAGCTGATATTTTGAAGTTGAGCAAACTTTTTTCTGTCATTCACAGATAAAAATATTATAATAGATTTTGCTTTATATAGTACCTCAGTTATTCTTGTATGGATATCTATGTGGTGGTAGTTAAGTCTTGCAACCGCATGGACTGTACCCTGCCAGGCTCTTCTGTCCATGGGATTCTCCAGGAAAGAGTACTGGGATGGGCTGCCATTTCTTTCTCCAGGGGATCTTCATAACCCAGGAATCGAACCCAGGTCTCTTGCGTTGCAGGCAGACTGTTTACCAACTGGGCTATGAAGGAAACCCTTTGAATCCTATAAAGCTGGTATAATTACAACTCTTTACCTTTGTTCCTAAAGGAACACAAACTTTGAGTAAAATACTTATCCACGATTGCCTTCATAAAAAGCTACACTAAGAGAACTGGAGCCTGCATCGTGGAGTCTCTTAGCCATGCCTCTTCCACTACATTCTCAGATGCAGAAGCACCATTTACATTCCATATACATTGAAACGCTTGGGGCTGTGTGTGTGTGTCTTTTCTTACCATACTTCATATGATACATTTCTCCGACCATATACATACAACCAGAGCATTTAAGGACAGACTATTCCAAGCATACCCACTTACTCAGAACTAAGGTTTATAAAATGAATATAGCATAAGATAATAAAGAGTTAATTATGTTTTATATGGATATCTATCAGTTCAGTTCAGTCTCTCAGTCATGTCTGACTCTTTGCAACCCCAGGAATTGCAGCACGCCAGGCCTCCCTGTCCATCACCAACTCCCGGAGTTCACTCAAACTCACATCCATCGAGTCAGTGATGCCATCCAGCCATCTCATCCTCTGTCATCCCCTTTTCCTCCTGCCCCCAATCCCTCCTAGCATCAGAGTCTTTCCCAATGAGTCAACTCTTCGCATGAGGTGGCCAAAGAACTGGAGTTTTAGCTTTAGCATCATTCCTTCCAAAGAAATCCCAGGGCTGATCTCCATTAGAATGGACTGGTTGGATCTCCTTGCAGTCCAAGGGACTCTCAACAGTCTTCTCCAACACCACAGTTCAGAAGCATCAATTCTTTGGCTTTCTTCACAGTTCAACTCTCACATCCATACATGACCACAGGAAAAACCATAGCCTTGACTAGACGGACCTTTGTTAGCAAAGTACTCTTCAACATGCTATCTAGGTTGGTCATAGCTTTCCTTCCAAGGAGTAAGCATCTTTTAATTTCATGGCTTCAGTCACCATCTGAAGTGATTTTGGAGCCCAAAAATATAAAGTGTGACACTTTTTCCACTGTTTCCCCATCTATTTCCTATGAAGTGATGGGACCAGATACCATGATCTTCGTTTTTCAAATGTTGAGCTTTAAGCCAACTTTTTCACTCTCCACTTGCACTTTCATCAAGAGGCTTTTTAGTTCCTCTTCACTTTCTGCCATAAGGGTGGTGTCATCTGCATATCTGAGGTTATTGATATTTCTCCCGGCAATCTTGATTCCAGCTTGTGTTTCTTCCAGTCCAGCGTTTCTCATGATGTACTCTGCATATAAGTTAAATAAGCAGGGTGACAATATACAGCCTTGACGTACTCCTTTTCCTATTTGGAACCAGTCTGTTGTTCCATGTCCAGTTCTAACTGTTGCTTCCTGACCTGCATATAGATTTCTCAAGAGGCAGGTCAGGTGGTCTGGTATTCCCATCTCTTTCAGAATTTTCCACAGTTTATTGTGATCCACACAGTCAAAGGCTTTGGCATAGTCAATAAAGCAGAAATAGATGTTTTTCTGGAACTCTCTTGCTTTTTCCATGATCCAGCGGATGTTGGCAATTTGATCTCTGGTTCCTCTGCCTTTTCTAAAACCAGCTTGAACATCAGGGAGTTCACGGTTCACGTATTGCTGAAGCCTGGCTTGGAGAATTTTGAGCATTACTTTACTAGCATGTGAGATGAGTGCAATTGTGCGGTAGTTTGAGCATTCTTTGGCATTGCCTTTCTTTGGGATTGGAATGAAAACTGACCTTTTCCAGTCCTGTGGCCACTGCTGAGTTTTCCAAATTTGCTGGCATATTGAGTGCAGCACTTTCACAGCATCATCTTTCAGGATTTGAAACAGCTCAACTGGAATTCCATCACCTCCACTAGCTTTGTTCGTAGTGATGCTTTCTAAGGCCCACTTGACTTCACATTCCAAGATGTCTGGCTCTAGATTAGTGATCACATCATCATGATTATCTGGGTCATGAAGATCTTTTTTGTACAGTTCTTCCGTGTATTCTTGCCACCTCTTCTTAATATCTTCTGCTTCTGTTAGGTCCATACCATTTCTGTCCTTTATCGAGCCCATCTTTGCATGAAATGTTCCCTTGGTATCTCTAATTTTCTTGAAGAGATCTCTAGTCTTTCCCATTCTGTTCTTTTCCTCTATTTCTTTGCATTGATCGCTGAAGAAGGCTTTCTTATCTCTTCTTGCTATTCTTTGGAACTCTGCATTCAGATGCTTATATCTTTCCTTTTCTCCTTTGCTTTTCGCCTCTCTTCTTTTCACAGCTATTTGTAAGGCCTCCCCAGACAGCCATTTTGCTTTTTTGCATTTCTTTTCCATGGGGATGGTCTTGATCCCTGTCTCCTGTACAATGTCACGAACCTCATTCCATAGTTCATCAGGCACTCTATCTATCAGATCTAGGCCCTTAAATCTATTTCTCACTTCCACTGTATAATCATAAGGGATTTGATTTAGGTCATACCTGAATGGTCTAGCGGTTTTCCCTACTTTCTTCAATTTAAGTCTGAATTTGGTAATAAGGAGTTCATGATCTGAGCCACAGTCAGCTCCTGGTCTTGTTTTTGTTGACTGTATAGAGCTTCTCCATCTTTGGCTGCAAAGAATATAATCAATCTGATTTCGGTGTTGACCATCTGGTGATGTCCATGTGTAGAGTCTTCTCTTGTGTTGTTGGAAGAGGGTGTTTGCTATGACCAGTGCATTTTCTTGGCAAAACTCTATTAGTCTTTGCCCTGCTTCATTCCGCATTCCAAGGCCAAATTTGCCTGTTACTCCAGGTGTTTCTTGACTTCCTACTTTTGCATTCCAGTCCCCTATAATGAAAGAAGCAAGGTTCGATGCTATAAAGAGCAATATTGCATAAGAATCTGGAATGTTAGGTCCATGAATCAAGGCAAATTGGAAGTGATCAAACAGGAGATTGCAAGAGTGAACGTCCACATTCTAGGAATCAATGAACTAAAATGGACTGGAATGGGTGATTTAACTCAGATGACCATTATATCTACTGCTGTGGGCAGGAATCCCTTAGAAGAAATGAATTAATCATCATGGTCAACAAAAGAGTCTGAAATGCAGTACTTGCATGCAATCTCAAAAACGACAGAATGATCTCTGTTTGTTTCCAAGGCAAACCATTCAATATCACAGTAGTCCAAGTCTATGCCCCAACCAGTAAAGCTGAAGAAGCTGAAGTTGAATGGTTCTATGAAGACCTACAAGACCTTTTAGAACTAACACCCACCCCCCCNTGCAATCTCAAAAACGACAGAATGATCTCTGTTTGTTTCCAAGGCAAACCATTCAATATCACAGTAGTCCAAGTCTATGCCCCAACCAGTAAAGCTGAAGAAGCTGAAGTTGAATGGTTCTATGAAGACCTACAAGACCTTTTAGAACTAACACCCACCCCCCCCAAAAAAAGATGGATATCTATAAAAAATGTTAAATCAGAAATTTATATCTTTTCCCAAGAGAGGTGCTTTTTAATGCTTTTCTTCATTAAAATTTTGTGCATTGGGATATGTAAACCAAACCAGATTAAAAACCCAAATTCCATAGTTGGCAAGGTAAGTCTGCAAATATGGTCTCTTCATGTTAAAATGAAATATAAACCCATTTCTGATTTGAAAACATTCTGTTTGTTTGTTTTTTTTAACTTGGCTGCTCTAGGTCTCAGCTGTTGCACGTGGGATCTTTAGTTATGGCACGTGAGCTTTTAGGTGTGGTTCCCTGGCCAGAGGTGGAGCCTGGCCCCCTTGCCTTGGGAACATAGATACTGGATTACCAGGGAAATTCCTTTCAGTGATTTATATCAGTATTTGCCTTCCTTAGGATGCAAATTCAGTATTAGTATTGGAAATCGATTATAAGTTATAGTACACTTAAGTCAGAATACAGTAAAGCGCTATGGACTGAAGATGGCTAAGCTGCAGATAATTGCAGAGCACACAATGAACAGTAGTCATTTGAGTTAAAGAGAAAAAGGAAGAATTGTTTTGAATTTAGGCATAAGGCTCTAAAGAAGTGGCCCACGGGTGGTACAGAACCTGGGAGACCTCTGGAATATTCTTTTGGTTTCTTAGGTTTTCTTTGATGTTGATTCTCTTCAGTTCTTCAACTGATCATAATAGACCAAACTTCTGGTTTATACTAGGTGAAGCAGCCATTTCTGCTTTCATCCCTTAGATATCTTTGGCCATTTACTTGGCTTCAAAAAATTTAGATGGCTCAACTCTAGGCTTCAGTACTGCTATTTCTTGGTTCTGAATGCTTTGGAAGTGGTCAGTTCAGACATTCTTTCATAGAAGCTCTTTCTTGTAACAGTTTGCATGGTCAGTACTGGATTGGAAAACTAACATCTCTGGATAATGCAGTAAGGAGAAATTCTTAAATTACTATGAATTCAAATAAAAACATAGGGCTGTGGAACAGAAAACAGTAGCAACATCTGTATCAAATGATTTTATCCACTCTAAAATGTCTTTTAGATATTTTCTATAAAAATTTTAAGATCCTCTTGGAAGAACTGAGGTATCTAATTTCTCTTCAGCAAGTGGCAGGATGAAATAATTGATATTTTCTAATG
This sequence comes from Neotragus pygmaeus, assembly GCA_006410875.1. Lineage (NCBI taxonomy): Eukaryota > Metazoa > Chordata > Mammalia > Artiodactyla > Bovidae > Neotragus > Neotragus pygmaeus. The sequence continues at coordinate 218,945 of SJYV01015106.1, forward strand.
CAATTTATTGCTAGTTTTCATAAGCTGGTTTACACACTGTTACTCTTAAAAGACTGCATAATTTAGTGGTCCTTTAGGAAACTGAAAAGCCTATGATGCTTAAAGATATATCCATAAAGGTGCGGATACTCCTCACACAAGAAGTGGCACCTAATTCCTCTCTCTTAAGTATCACTAGAATTAATGGCTTGCTTGAAGTGAAGTAGTGAAGTGAAAAGTCTTCCAGTCGTGTCTGACTCTTTGCGACCCCATGGACTATAGCCCGCCGGGCTCCTCTGTCCATGGAATTCTCCAGGCAAGAATACTGGAGTGTGCTGCTATGCCCTCCTCCAGGGAATGTTCCCGACCCAGGGATCGAGCCCTGGTCTCTTTCATTGCAGGCAGATTCTTTACCATCTGAGCCACCAGGGAAGCCCGTTGACTTGCCTGTAACAAGTAAACTAAAGCAGGAGTGTCGGTGTGTGGATTCTGAGACGAGGTCATCGAAGGCACCGGGCTTGGTCCTGGCCTTTGTTCATATCACTTGCTTTGGGAGAAGCCCGGTGCTGTGTCTCGAGTGGCCTTAGGAAGGCTCACGCGGTGAGAAACTGAAGCCTTTAGCCAACATCCAGCAAGAAGCTAGGCCTCCTGCCGATAGCTGTGTGATTGAGCCATAGCAAGTGACCCTTCAACTCCAGTCCAGTCTCCAGAAGATTACTGATTTATGTCCTGACGGTGACCTCAGTAGATACTGAGCCACTCAGCTAAAGTGCTCCCAAACTCCCCATCAGCAAACACTTTGAGGTGATAAATGATTGCTGTTTTAAAGCTACTACTCCTCGGGTAACTTGTTACATAACAATAGATAGCTAATACAAGTGCATAGACTACTCTGTAATGGCAAGAATGTGTCTCTTCCAACTAGAGTTTCACCTGAAAGAAAAATTTTGTACTTTAACATAAAGGTGGTAATTCGATAGGCTGAAAACGCCCTTGGTTCCTGTGCTCTGTGAAGGAAAAGGCTCCCTGGTCTCTGACACTTCCTCCTACACTGGCCTGGATGCGGTTATACTCCTTGTCCTCAGTCCTTAAATATCTGTGTGTTGCTAAGAAAGTTGCATTTTATCAGAAACAGGATTTGAGTTGCCCATATTTGAGAAGTTTTGTGAAGAAATGAGAGCAAAATATGAAATTTGTTTACAAATGTTCTAGCTTTCCCAGAAAAAGAAGTACCAAGTTTCTGTCAGAGGGGACTTCTTTTTTTTTGTAATTTTTTAAAGAGAAAAATAGAGCCTGCTCAGAACCATTTTCAGGTGAGATTTTTAAGATGACTTGGCTGAATGCCATATGTTTGTAGGAAAAAACGATAGCAATAGTTCAAGGTCCTACATTCTCCTTTATCAATTCTGTTGAAAAACTACTATTTTAGCTAAGGTGCCATTGTTCTTGAGGAGATTGGCAAGCAAGTATGTATAACAACTTTTCAACATAATGAAGCTTTTTGAGTATTAAAACTTAAGTTTCACTGCCAGGATAAGTCTGAAAGTATTTAAAACATTTATTTGAAGGTCCTATTGTTCAATTAAGCTGTATATCTCTTTCCTTCGTTTCTTTCTTCCTTTCTCTCTCTTTTTTTCTTTCACATTAATGATAAAGATCTTAGAGATGACTTTATTGCCAAGAAGACAAGCGATGTGATGTATTTTCTATTGGAAATATTCTAAATCACATGGGGCTTCCTTATGTGCCATGCATTCTTGCCTGGAGAATCCCATGACAGAGGAGGCTGACAGGCTGTAGGGTCCCCAAAGAGTTGAACACGACTGAGGTGACTTAGCATAGCATACGCGCCATGTTCACAAAACAAGCTGCTATCAATTATTTTTTTTTTCTTTAAGATGTCATATATGTGCCACATCACAGTTTAGTCAGTTCATTTCAGTCGCTCAGTCATGTCTGACTCTTTGCGACCCCATGAATTGCAGCACGCCAGGCCTCCCTGTTCATCACCATTTCTCGGAGTTCACTCAGACTCACGTCCATCAAGTCCGTGATGCCATCCAGCCATCTCATCCTCGGTCGTCCCCTCCTCCTCCTGCCCCCAATCCCTCCCAGCATCAGAGTCTTTTCCAGTGAGTCAACTCTTCGCATGAGGTGGCCAAAGTACTGGAGTTTCAGCTTTAGCATCATTCCTTCCAAAGAAATCCCAGGGTTGATCTCCTTCAGAANCTCCCTGTTCATCACCATTTCTCGGAGTTCACTCAGACTCACGTCCATCAAGTCCGTGATGCCATCCAGCCATCTCATCCTTGGTCGTCCCCTTCTCCTCCTGCCCCCAATCCCTCCCAGCATCAGAGTCTTTTCCAGTGAGTCAACTCTTCGCATGAGGTGGCCAAAGTACTTGAGTTTCAGCTTCAGCATCATTCCTTCCAAAGAAATCCCAGGGTTGATCTCCTTCATAATGGACTGGTTGGATCTCTTTGTAGTCCAAGGGACTCTCAGGAGTCTTCTCCAACACCACAGTTCAAAAGCATCAATTCTTCGGTGCTCAGCCTTCTTCACAGTCCAACTCTCACATCCATACATGACCACAGGAAAAACCATAGCCTTGAGTACATTCATATTATTGTACAGCCGTCACCACCATCTATCTCCAGAACTCTCTTCATCTTGCAAAGCTGAAGCTCTCTACTCATTAAATAATAGCTCCCATCCCCCTCCCTCAAGGCCCTGGCGCCCACCATTCTTTTTTCTGTCTCTGTGTTTTTGACTGCTTTAGGCATCTCCTGTAAGTGGAATGGTGCAGTACTTGCCTTCTTGTGACTGACTTATTTCACTTAACATAATATCCTCAAGCTTCATCCATGTTGGAACATGTGTCAGAATTCCCTTCCTCTTTAAGGCTGAATAATATACCATTGTCTGTAGGTACCACATATTGTTTATCCATTCATCTGTTGGTGAACACTTGTGTTGCTTCCAGCTTTTGTGAATAATGTTGCTCTGAACATGGTTGCACAAGTATCTCTTCAAGACCATGCTTTCAATTTGGGGAGTATATTCCCAGAAGTGAAACTGCTCAATCATATGTAATTGTATTTTAGTTTTTTCAAGGAACTACCATCCTGTTTTCATCAATGGGAGCAACATTTTACATTCTCACCAATAGTGTACAAGAGTTGCAGTTTCTCCATGTCCTTGCCTACATTTATTATTATTATTAGTTTTTTTAAAAATTGTAGCCATCCAAATGGCTGTGAGATGCTGTCTCTTTGTGGTTCAGCTTAATTTTAAACATATTAAAATACTGATCATAATCAGTTTAATGTCGAAACTCCAAGGACTCACTCGATGTTCACCCCCTTAAAGGACATCAGCACCAGATTATAGCAGCACTAGTAAGGTGAGACTGTCCCTGCTCCTTCCTTATCCTCTCTCCTTTCCCTCCTCCAAACACAGTTAGAGGTGTGAGGTGACTGAAGAAGAAAAAGGTGGAGAAACAGCAACAGAGAGGGGCCTGTCCCACCGCCCTCTGGCCCTTTCAGGTGGCTTCAGTCTGAGTCAACCTGAGCTTTTGTAAGTGAAGCTTCCAGTTGGTTGAGAGATTGATGCTTTGATGCAAGACAGGGCTGGACTTTTTATATATGAGTAGGGATGCTTGTTCATTCCCGAGAGTGACTTGGAAAATGCTGTTTGATGCATCGTCTAGGATTGTGATGAGATAGCATAGCTGAAAGTCACGGGTATAAGGATAACAAAGTTGTTTTACCCCTTGCACTCTTCTGAATCCAGCTTATTCTTTTTGTCATTCCGGCTCTTTTACAACCTCATGGGCTATAGCCCACCAGGCTCTTCTGTCCGTGAGATTTCCCAGGAGAGAACACTGGAGCGGCAGCTTGCCATTTCCTCCTCCAGAGATTGAACCTTCCTCTCCCAGGGATTGAACCTGAGGCTCCTGCATTGGCAGGTGGAACCCTTTTGAAAGACAAGCATAAAAAAACACACAAAAACATATAGACCAGAACCTGACACACAGGAAGGACTCAATAAACGTTAGGTATTGTCATTATCATCTTTAATATTATTATTACCATACCTGCCTCTTTCATGCTTTGATCCTGTGATGAAAAACCAATCAATCACAGGAGAGGCAGTTTTGAGATCCAGAGGCTGTTTTGCATAGCTGTTAGTGCCTCAGATGGCAGATGAGTACCTGGTAATCCCCATTTTCTGTTTAATAAAATGATACCCAATTAAGAATTAATGTGGTTTCAGTCCTAATTTCCTCTTGGCCACACTGCAATAATGAGGTGGTTCAGGTATATTACTAAATCAAATTCCAGCACTATGGGGGAAGCGGGCAGGGACATGGCCTGTTGAAATGTCTCCTCTATTTTGAACCTCATTGTGTGATCATGAGGAAGAAATCAAAAAAGGCTGGGGGCAGAAGGAACTTTCACACCCCCCAGGAATCCTTGTGAAACTGTAACATTCAGGGCAGATAATATTATTGCTGCTTTAATGAATCATATTTGTTCCAACCTGGAGATGATGCCTACAAAGTATTTCAGCCAAATGTGAAACTAGAGAGCAGATTAAATGCGTATTAACCAGCTTTCTTGGACCTCACTTCGTGGTGATGATTAGTTTGTCATTGTTGTTAATATGCTTTTTACTTAAAACAGTTTTAGATTTACAGAATTAGTGGTTAAATAATACTGAGAATACTTATGTACCGTACACCCACTTTTCTGTTATGAATAGTATGTACCTTTGTTACAACTGAACCAATATTAATACATTACTGTTAACTAAAGTCCATACTTTATTCGGAGTTCCTCAGTTATTCCCTAAAGTTCTTTTTCTGTTCCAGCATCCTATCCAGGATACCACGTTACATTTAATCATCATGTTTTCTTAGGCTGCTCTTGGTTGCAACCATTTCTTCGATTCTCCTTGTTATGGATGACCTTGACAGCTTCAAGAAATAAAATGCTGGTCAACCATATTGTGGAACGCCCCTCAGTTCAGATTCATTTCATATTTTTTCTCGTGATAAGACTGTAGTTATGGGTTTGGGGAGGAAAATCACAGAAATAAAGTGCCATTCTCTTCACGTGGTATCAAGGGTACATACCATCAACATGATTGAACTTTTGATTTTGACATTGGTCAACTGGCTGAGCTAACGTTTATCAGGTTTTTCTACTATTAATATTAAGTTGCTCCTTTTCCCTTCTCTTTTGCACATTGCACTTTTCAGAAGGAAATCACTTTTTGCAACCCACACTCCATGAGTGGGGGTTATATTCTATCTCCTTGAAAGCTGAGCATCTACATAAATTATTTGGAATGCTTCTGCATGGGAGATTTGTTTCTTGTCCCACATTTATTTATATTTAATCATTTATTTATATCTGTATGGATGAGATAACAAATCTATCAAAAAAGCCTGTCTTGGACTGAGTTAAGAGACTTCTGTTTCTTTGTCAGATCACAGAGTCTCCAATCCTTGGGCTTCTTCTTTTTTTTAAATCTTTCCAAAGAATTCATTTTATTTTTATTTTTAATTTTTATTTTATATTGGAGCATAGTTGATTAGCAATACTGTGTTAGTTTCAGGTGTACAGCAAAGTGATTCAGTTATACACATCCATGTATCTATTCTTTTTCAAATTATTTTCCCATGTAGGTTATTGCAGAATATTGAGCAGGGTTCCCTGTGCTATACCATGAGTCCTTGTTGGTAATGTATTTTAAATATAGCTGTTTTTACATGTCCATTTTAGTGGCTTTGGTTTTCCAATTTGGAGCCTTGAACACGGTGTTAATACTAGACTGTGTGAGAGATTGGAGAGACCCCCAGGGGCTGGCTAGTGGTGGCAGTCAGTCTACTGTCATACAGCAGGAGTTTCTTGGATAAGTTACCTAACTCTTCTGATCTTCAGTATATATGGTTGGAGGGGTGGATGAAGGGAGTGGGCGAGGTGGTTCTTTAATCCCTAAGGACACTGGCTCCACAATCAATTTGAATTGGTCTTGTCACATGGGGCTTCCCTGATGGCTCAGATGGTGAAGACCCCGGTTTGATCCCTGGAGAAGGGACTGGTAACCCACTCCAGTATTCTTGCCCGGACAATTCTGTGGACAGAGTAGCCTCGTGGGCTAGCATCACAGTGTTGGAAGGTACCAGATCCGCCCAGTCTAAAACCTACAACTATATTGCTAAACTCCTTTGAACTCTAGGAAAAATCAAATCCATCCTCCAGTTTCCTCCCTTTTCATATATGGAGTCAGAGGCAGGGGACCAGGGACTCTTCTCTTAGCTGCAGTTGACTTTCTTCTTCAACCCTATCACATTCTTCCTAGTTAAATTTAGCAATAGTTTCTTCTTTACCACAGAGAAGCCATTAAAAAAAAAAATCACTCTTATCCTCAAACTCAAATTATTCCTGAACATGAAAGTGTTCAGAATTTGGAAATGCAATATTTTTCAAGGATTTAAATGCAGAACAGAGTCACCTAAAGGCTATTCCATCATATTTTAATTCTGTTTCATTTAGTGCTAATTTAAAACAGAAGCCTGTGGAGCAGAACAGAGGGGGTGGCTCTGAAGCCAGGAGGTAAAAGCCTGGCAGAGCAGATAACATTCCTCCTTCCCCTGCTGACTCACCCTCTTCCTCCTGCCAATGCCCAGGTTTCTTAGCTTTTGATTTCATAATTGTCAAGGCATTCATTGGTTTAAATTCATCATCGCTTCTGAAGTAAAGCGTGCCACTTCTCATGATAATATTACTGTCCCCTTTTTGACAGAGCTGGTGTGGTCTGTCTGCTCCACAAATGCAATCAAAGGCATCAGCAGGATGCAGGTATCTGCAGGAGTAGATGAGGGTGATAGCCAAGGGTGTCAGAGAGAGAGAGAGAGAGACAGAGAGAGAGAGAGGAGTTTTATCAGCATCCCCAACCACACGCTCTTCACTTGGTTCACTGGCTGCCAGTGTTTCTTATTTTCTCTTTGCTCCCTCCTCTTCAGATGCTGCAAGAACACTGAAGCTTCTTGGGAATTTCAGGCATAACTGAGAACTTGCTGGTGTGAATATGAGAGCTGGTGAGATACATGGCTCTGTGTGGCTGCACTTGCCAGCGCTCCAGGACTGATGCTGTCTCTGAGGCTTGATGCAAACAAATGATTTCCCTCGAGAATCAAGAGCAGAGGGGGTCATGCCAGCCAAAGCTCATGGGCCAACTATTCAGTGTGACGCCTGGAGGTGCTTCCAGATAGCTTTAGGTACCATGTGAAGCAGGAGGCTGGTGATGCCGTTAATGCAGTCTCATGTGATGTTTTCCAAAGGGAAACCAGAAAGGCAAGAGGGGCCAAAACTCCCTGACCAATGATGAATGAGAAAACATCAACAGCTTGACAAGTGGAATAATGCTGTGTCCTTCTGCTCCTGGAGTCTCACTGCTCGTAATGCTGATGAGCTGGTAAAGAAATGTCAAGTTCTTGAGTTCTGTGTAATTTTCAAATGTTCATCATATAGTGCTTGGTTGCTTAGTTGTGTCTGACTCTTTGCAACATCATGGACTGTAGCCCATTAGGCTCCTCGTCCATGGAATTTTCTAGACAGGAATAATGCAATAGGTTGCCACTTCCTACTCCAGGGGAATCTTCCCAACCCAGGGATCAAAAACACGTTTCAGATGGGTTCTTTGCCACCAGCGCCACTTAAGAAGTCCTTCATTAGGCAGAGGTGATTGAAAATGTCCAGGGATCAGGAACCAGAATTCTGAGAAACCCCTTTTTTCTTCCCTCAGGGTCACTTTGTAATCCTTGATGAATGAAGGGTGGAGTGAAATAAACTTCTTTCCAACAGCCTTTAAAATTGATCCCTAAAGACCTTGGTTAAGACCAAATCAGATCTTTAGGGGGAACGGAGCATGTCCTCTGCCTAGACCTCTGATCCTCATCTGTAAAATGTGAACTCTGAAATTCTGATTTCTGGAGCAATTATCTCAGAGGATGCAGTAAGGTTGCTTGAAAACGATATGAGCTGTCACAGGAAGGCAAAGACAAACACAGTGGATTTGTGTTCATTTTGCAGTTGAGCCTGCAAAGAAGCACATTTTTATATTTGGCTGCCTTGAACCAGAGCCTTCACCTGCAGATAAAAGCAGTAAATATCTTTTAGGATTGTGGTAAATACTGTAACTTAGAAACCTCAGATCCAAGGGCGAAGGGAAGATATAATAAAACCCGGAAGAAGCAGTGTTGTCACCATAGTGAATCAAGCACTTGAGGGCTCCTAGGGTCTGGCTGACACTCAGATGCAAGAGATCGATGCAGGCATCGCTCTGTCGGTCTAGTTGCCCCTAAGGATTTCCTGGTGGAGATGCTCAGGGAGATAGAAAGTCAGACGAAAAATTTCAAGTACTACCTACCAGGGAGGCGACTGTTTATACCTAGTGACAAAGAGTGAAAATCTAGAAGGGAAGAAGTTAATGCCACATCTATCTAAGTATGGTCATACTGGCTTACACAGAGCTGTGTATTACCGGACTTCTGGTAAACCTCAAGGCAAGTTGTGTTCTTTAGACCTAAACATGTCATAAAAGTCTGTTACAGCAGAGGAGCCCAGAAAGGAAAAGATAGCTCTGATTTGCTACATAAACAGTATAAATAGGCTTCAGCATGTCATCCATATTTACTGAATGCATTTTGTGGGATACAGTCTTCTAGGCCCAAAGGAAAATACAAAATAATAAAGAAAAAGAATCTCTTCTTTGCCATTTACTCATGATCTTGGACAAATTATTTAACTTTTGTTGTGCCTGTGCCTCATCGCTCAGTCATATCCAACTCTTTGCAACCCCACGGACTGTAGCCTGCCAGGCTCCTCTGTCCATGGGATTCTCCAGGCATGCATACTGGAGTGAGTTGCCATTCTCTTCTCTAGGGGATCATCCCATCCAAGGGATTGAACCCAGGTCTCCTGCACTGCAGGCGGATTCTTTACCACCTGAGCCACCATGGAAGCCCTTTAACTTCCTTAAGCATCTCAATTTTCTCATCTTAAAAATGAAGATAATACTACTGACCTTATAGGGTTAACTATGTAAAGCATTTGATAGATGTTAAAATAATTTAAATAATTATTTTTAATTAAAATAATTAACATGCAAAATATTTTAAATAACATACAAAGATGTTAATTATTATTGTTTTTTTTATTGCATATGAAAACTGGTGATGGACAGGGAAGCCTGGCATGCTGCAGTCCAGGGGGTCACAAAGAGTCAGACACGACTGAGCAAATGAACTGAACTGAACTGAAAACTGATAGCAAGCTTCTTGAGAATTTATGGACTTTATGATTTATAAGACTTTAAATTTATCAAGACATTGGTTATCCCATGATAAGTTGGCAAAGAAGGTATAATCATTTCCACTTTTACAGAGAACTGGAGGCTGACCTAAGGTCAGACACCAAGTGGGCAGGGTCACAAGTGTTGGGGTGCAACTTTCAATCAATTTATTGTTCTTTTCACTTCAACAAGCTGCCTCTCGTGAAGATAGGATGCTCACACTCTCAAAGAGTCTTGCCATTTATTGGGGTAGCCAAAAACTATACATAAGGAAATGATGTGAGATGAATAAGTGGCTGATACAGTGGTGCTAGCATACTTAGAATATTTATGACTAATTTTAGAGATAGTGGATTGAGTAATTATGCTGGTGGTACAATGCATGGAGGGGTAGAGGGGCCGACTGGGAGAGATTGGATGCACCTGGGTGAACACCAGGTGGGTCTGTGGTGGGTACACTGACTTGTCTTCCTGTGGGATGTATCCAACCATAGAGCAGAAATGATGCTGTCCTTCTTCTTGGCCTCCCCAGGCTGTGGCCTCTCTGTGTGGTCTACCTACCTTCATTCCTGTATTCACTAGTTGAAGCTGACTTTGTATCTTTAGCCATATTCTTTATTGTCTTATCGAATTATAAGAGTTCGTAATGAAGTTATGATGTGTTCATCTTTGCCTTTCACATTACATACCAACCCCCACGCACAGTGTGACACACCTTTTATTTTGATTTTTTAAAGTATGTATTTCTTTATTTAGCTGCGTCAGGTCTTAACTGCTGCAGGCGGGATCTTTCATTGCAGGGCGTGGGTTCTCAAGTTGTGGTTCATGGGTTTAGTTGTTCAGTGGTATGTGGGATCTTAGTTCCCCGACCTGGGATCAAAGCTGCTTGCCATGCATTGCAAGGTGGATTCTTAACCATGAGACCACCAGAGGTCTGTTCTTTGATTTTTTGACAATAAGTTAAAAATTTTATGTCGTGAGATCTATTGCTATTTTCTCTTGTAATTAAATCCCTGTGGCTTTTTGCAGTGAGAATTTATGTCAGTCAGTGATGTGCTGTAGCAGGTATCTAAATGGATTTATTTCCAAAGAGCTTTCTGATTTCCTGGTCCTTTTTATGAAATAGCTCATCCTTTACTCACTGGATTGTTTTTAAAAATAAAGTTCTATTATTTTTTAAAGAAATTTGTTTATTTGGCTGTGCTGGGGTTTAGTTGTGGCACAGGGAATCTTCAGGTGTGGCATGCAAACCCTTAGTTGCCTCACGTGGGACCTAGTTCCTTGACCAGGGAATGAACCCAGGCCCCCGGAACTGGGAGCGCAGAGTCTTAGCCACTGGAGCACCAGGGAAGTCTCCCCCATATTGTTTTTGTTTAAAAATGTATTTAACATATCTTATATATTCAGTGGGCTTCCCAGGTGGTGCTAGTCATAAAGAACCTGCCTGCCAGTGCCGGAGACATAAGAGATGTGGGTTCGATCCCTGGGTTGGGCGTCTGTGTTTGGGGCATCCGTTCTGTTTGCCAGATCTGAGCATCATTCTTGGGCCTGAGATATTTTTGGATTCACACATTTCCAAGTCCTGAAAGTTGTGATTGGAGATCTATAGAGTCTCCAGCATGTCCTGCTTCCTTAGCCAAGGAGCTTCTTTAGGGGACACGGTGTGGACACCTGCGAGTATCACAGTGGAGCTATCTGCTGCAGACACTCATTCACAGCCTCCTCCACACAGGCCATTTTCTTGGAGGACTAATAAAACAACCTGCCTCATATGACAGCTCTTCCACACCAGCACACACGTTCACACACATACACACACACACGCACACACACACACACACAGCATGGTGCTGTCTTGTCAGCTTATCACCCCCTCTGCTTGTCATTCTTTACCAGTTGAAGAGCCAAAGTAACAAGAAGGTGAGAAGAGAAGTTGCTTGTACATATGCAACTGTCAAAAATCTAAATATAGGTCATATGAGTGACTAAAAATCATTGCCACAAATGCCATCCTTTCCTCTCACGTTTTTTTTCTATCTGCATCTCTAATCTGCTCTTTGCTTTACTTCAGTTTGCTTCTGTTTCCTTCCACTTTTCTGCTTTTCTGATTACCCCCTCCCAGCAGCAATATGTAGAGTATTTTGAAGTGTCATGGGACTGTTCACAAATATTCTGATTTTTATTACTCTCTACACATGGCAGGGCTGGCTCCAGCATGTACTGATGGCATGCTTTGGTCTATGGAATTTAAGCAAAATTTTAAAGAATGCATGTGTTATTTGGCATAGAGTCAGGCAATATTCTGGGGCTTCCCAGGTGGCTCAGTGGGTAAAGAATCTGCCTGCAATGCAGGAGATGCAGGGAAACACGGGTTCAATGCCTGGGTCAGGAAGATCCCCTGGAGGAGGGGAATCCCACTCTAGTACTCTTGCCTGAAGAATCCCACGGACAGAGGAGCCTGGCAGGCTAGAGTCCATAGGGTCGCACCGAATTGAACATGACAGAAGCTACTGAGCACACACGTGCAGGAAATATTCCAGGTGGTTGGCTGCTCCACCAGCTTGGGTCCCAGTGTGAAGATGACTTAGAGCCCTCAGACAGTAGTGAAGAATGTGTTCTACCAGTGAGATATCAGTCTTTGAAGCCATTGAGATTTGCAGCATGTTTCCACAGTACAAACTAGCCTCCTCTGATTGGTATATAGTATAAAGACTATTTTCAGCAAAAGAATGGGATATGTGGTTTGTGAATCAGGTGGATGTGTCAATATCTGAAACACGTCATCTTTATGGTCTCCCAAGAAGCTGGATAAGGAGAAGGAAATGGCAACCCACTCTAGTACTCTTGCCTGGAGAATCCCATGGATGGAGGAGCCTGGTGAGCTATAGTCCATGGGATTGGACACAGCAAAGAGTCGGACACGACTGAGTGACTTCATTTTCTTTCACTTTGTTTCTTTCAAGAAGCTGGATAAAGAAAGCTGAGCACTGAGGAATTGATGCTTTTGAACTGTGGTGTTGGAGAAGACTCTTGAGAGTTCCTTGGACTGCAAGGAAATCAAACCACTCAATCTTAAAGGANTATTGTAAAGTAATTAGCCTCCAATTAAAATAAAAAATTTATTTTTAGAAAAAGAAAGAAAAGACCCTGATGCTGGGAAAGATTGAAGGCAGGAGGAGAAGGGGATGACAGAGAATGAGACGGTTGGATGGCATCACCGACTCGATGGACATGAGCTTGAGCAAGCTCAGGAAGTTAGTGATGGACAGGGAAGCCTGGCATGCTGCAGTCCGTGGGGTCACAAAGAGATGGACACGACTGAGCAACTGAACTGAACTAAAAGAAGCTGGATGGGGTGAGTGATCAAGGAAAATGGAGGATGACTTCCTCCTCCCTCATCCAGTCAGTGGAACTGCAGAGAGCTCCCAGCTGTATAATGACAAGACAACAGAAACAAGTATTTTGAGCCAGAGCTGTCCTTGTACCTTAGGTACAGAACATCACAGATGCTTTTCTTAGTGCAGCTGGCTAGGAAGAAAACCGTAGCCTTGTCTCCTGTGGTCCAGCTCTCGGTTTGGTGTTTGTGAGAGGCACTTGGGGTTACTACACCAAGACGGAAAGATCAGTTTGTGTCTTGGTTTCCAATGATCTCGCAGGTTTGTGGGCTTCCCCAGCAGGTGTTGTGTGAACGCACAAAAAGAAACAGAGGAATTCCAAACATATGCTTAATCAGGGGTAAGCACTAGCATTTCCACCTCTTATCTCAGGTTGAAAACAAGGGTCAGCACACTTACTTTTGGCTCCAGTCGGGCCTTTGTGTGTGGAGGTTCTTCTCCTCTGCTCCAGTTTTGTTTCCATTAACCTTATTAAGTAAATGCTTTAGCTCAGCTGATTGAATGGGTGGCCATTTCTTCTTCTAATTATTTATTTCAAGGTTTTTTTTTTTTTTGATAATCTGGATTTGAAAAGAGTTCAGTGTGCCTCATGGATCTTATATATTCTTTTTTAAAAATTAATTTATTGAAGGATACTTGCTTTACAGAATTTCGTTGTTTTCTGTCAAACCTCAACATGAATCAGCCATAGGTATACATATATCCCCTCCCTTTTGAAACCCCCTCCCATCTCGCTCCCCATCCCACCTCCCTAGGTTGATACAGAGCTCCTGTTTGAGTTTCCTGAGACATACAGCAAATTCCCTTTGGCTGTCTATTTTGCATATGGTAATGTAAGTTTCCATGTTATTCCTTCCATACATCTCACCCTCTCCTCCCCTCTCCCCTTGTCCATAAGTCTGTTTTTTATGTCTGTTTCTCCACTGTTGCGCTGTAAATAAATTCTTCAGCACCATTTTTCTAGATTCCGTATATATGTGTTAGAATACAGTATTTATCTTTCTGTTTCGGACTCACTTCACTCTTTACAATAGGTTCTAGGTTCATCCACCTCATTTGAACTGACTCAGATGCATTCCTTTTTATGGCTGAGTAATATTCCATTGTGTATATGTACCACAACTTCTTTATCCATTCATCTGTTGATGGACATCTAGGTTGCTTCCATGTTCTAGCTACTGTAAATAGCACCGCAGTGAACAATGAGATACATGTGTCTCTTTCAATTTTGGTTTCCTCAGGGTATGTGCCTAGGAGTGGGATTGCTGGGTTATATGGTGGTTTTCTTCTTAGTTTTGTAAGGAATCTCCATACCGTCTTCCATAATGGCTGTATCAGTTTACATTCCCACCAACAGTGCAAGAGTGTTCCCTTTACTCCACGCTCATTTATTGTTTGTAGACGTTTTGATGAGGGCCATTCTGACTGGTGTGAGGTGATATCTCACTGTAGTTTTGATTTTCATTTCTCTAATTATCAGTGATGTTGAGCATCTATTCATGTGTTTGTTAGCCATCTGGGATCTTATAGATTATATTCTAATGCTTTTGGCTAATTTTTTTTTTTTTTTACATCATTCCTGTCAAGTTTTGGTTAAACTTTGCTGGTGGGTACTAATTAGATGGAAGGTCAATGTAAATTAGTTACTAGACTATATATTTTTTAAAAGAAATGTATTTTAAAAGTGACTAAATTCTCACAAAGTTCTGCAAGAAGACTTCCGAGTTGATGTGGTGCTGAGCTGCTGTACCGAGGAGATAAAACTTATGTATAATTAGCATTCCTATTTGCATACAGTCGATGGACCAAGTCCTAAAAATAATTTGTTCTCATACGGAGACTAAATGTGCTCCTGAATCACGTTCAGCCTAGTCAGCTGCTTGGCAGAACCTCTTTGCATGGGCCACCCTGAACTCTAGCACTGAACCAGATAACACTAACCCACACTGTTACAACATGTAACACTAGTTCCACACTGAACTCTTAACAAATGCTGAGTTAGTGTATTCCAAAGAAATAAAATGTCATTCAACATAGGTGGGTGTTTTTGAAATATTTGCTGACTTTTTTTTTTGAAAAAAATTTTAAATCTCCAGATAGCCCCATTTCAGTTTGAGTAGAAATCTCCAATTGATTTAGAAACTTTGTTTTCTATGGGATGGATTGTTTGAAATAGAAACCAAAGCTGAACTGCAGAAAATTTGGAAAATAGTATTTCGCATGCACCTTTGGATATGGACTAAAATTCAGTCCTGCAATTATGATGCTATTGCCTAATTCCAGATGCCACCCATGTAGAACACGGTGTAAATGATGTCCCATGGAACTGAGCCACCAGAGCTGTAGTGCTCTTGGAAAGAGATATTTTACTTGCCTGTGGCTGTTGATACTTCCTTTTTTATTTGATAGGATTACACTCATCCTTCAAGACTCAAATCAAGTATCACCTTTTTGGGATTTCCTGAGTCTCCGTGTTTGTGATAGCTATGGTTTTGGCAGGAAGGAGACAGGTGCATAATCAAATTGGGTAATTTGAGGGGAATTCATAAAGGGATTGTTTATGGAGGAAGGGACAAGGTATATGGAAGCTACGAGGGGAAGATGGCAAGGTGCGGACATTGGTAACATCAGGGCCTGAAAGGGTAGAGGAGAGAGCTGTCAGTAGCACCCGGCAACTGTAGCTCTGGGGGGCTGATCGCAAAACAGCAGCTGAGGCCTTCCTACACAGGACGCAGTGACGCTGTAGGGCAGAAGCCTGGCAGACAAATCTCCCAGATGCACTGTATTCTACCTTAACTCTCTCTTCATAGCCCTTATTAACTGAGCCCAACTGGAAGTCAGAGGGCAAGGGAGCCTGCTGATGCAGCAAGGGCATTAAGGGAAGTGTCCTCGATGTTCCAGCACAGCAAATGACATGAGATGCCCCTGCTGGGGAAGAACACTCCAGAGTCCCTTGGGCAGACCAGCCTCCAGGACTTGTGTCAAGGTCTTCCCATCTCACAATTGCCTGATGCCTCCTCTTTCTGAAAGACAGCCAAGCCTTTCAGAGACATTTTGCTAAAAGACAAATTCCAAGGTTAGCGGAGAGAGCAAGCTAGGCAGACCTTTCTGGAAATAGCTGTATCTAAAGCAAGAGCACAGAGTTTGGAGCTAGTCAGATCTGAGTTTGAATCTATATACTCCTTCATGCACCAAAATCGACATCTCTCCTAGTATTCTCTTGTTATAAATAATTTATTATAATTTAACTTTTAAACATACATCTATGTTATTGGAGTCTATAAATTCCTAAATCATGGGACTTTGTGTTTTTGTGTATCTGCCACTATGATTTGATGACTAGATCTGAAAATACTGACAAGGTTGTTGAAACACAGATAGGACTGTCTTCAAAACACTGAAATTCAATGACTATGTGAGGTGTAATCTGCCAATTTGTAGTTATTAGAAAAATTAAACACACTGGTAATCAAAACCAGGTGTATCATCTTAGAAGTGGAACATGAATGTTAATTTGGAGTTTGGTAATCAGTGTTATATTGTCCATCTTGAAACCATTTATTTTAGGTTTGAATGCTAAGAGCTTACAACATGAATATCTTTAAAAATCTCAGATGCTCCTCACGTGGTGTGTTTTAGAGCCCTCCAAGAATTATCCTGTATCTTCAGGGTAAGCATAGTTTTCACCGTTGTCACGTGCTGGATTGAAGAGTCAAAAGAGCTGTCCTGGGACTTCCCTGATGGTCCAGTGATTAAGACTTTGCCTTCCAATGTAGGGGGTGCAGATTTGACCCCCGGTTGGGGAACTAAGATCCCACCTGCCTTGTGGCCAAAAACCTAAAACAGAAGTAATATTGTAACAAACTCGATAAAGACTTAGAAAATAGTCCACATTAAAAAAATCTTAAAGAAAAAAGCCCAACAACTATACTAACCCTGAAAAAAAATGCTGTTTTTTTTTTTTTTTAAGGGAGAAAATGACCTAGTTTGAGTGCTCCAAATATAGCTAGAGACTGTTGAATACAAATGCTGTAGGTATTTGTTGAGAATCTTATCCATTCAATGACATGAGTTTGGTGCATGAAGAAGTATATGGATTCAAACTCAGATCTGACTAGCTCCAAACCCTGTGAACTATATAAAGGTGAGCCTTGTGTGTATGTAGTTTGCCTTCTTTGTTCACTCAATATTATATCACAAGATTGTCTTTATGTTACACTGTTGTATGTGAAAACAACAGTGCCAGGTAGAAGGCAGGTGTATAATGAATAAATGTGTGTGTGTGTGTGTGTGCACGCTCAGTCGTGTCTGACTCTCTGCAACCCCATGGACTGTAGCCCTCCAGGCTCCTCCGTCCATGGGATTCTCCAGGCAAGAAGACTGGAGTGGGTTGCCATTCCTAATCCAGGGGAATCTTCCTAATCCAGCAATTGAACCCATGTCTCCTGCATTGGCAGGCAGATTCTTTACCACTGAGCCTCCTGGGAAGCCCTGTAATAAATAAGTAGGTTATGGAAGATATATTGATGTTTTGATTCCATCAAAACCAAGCTATTAACATTTGAGTTTTGCAGTGACCTTCAATCTTCCACACTGGGCTTTGGGTTCAGGTAGCACACAGGAAACATCTGGGAGTCTGCAGACAGAAACTGTAAGTACAGCTCTTCAATCACAATTAATGTCGTATTGCATACAATTTCTTGACAGCATTTATTGCAACCAGATTCTGTGGCTATGGCTGCCATTACTCCTGCCTTTTCCCTCTATTCAAAAAGCATCTTCTCTCTAGGGCCAGAGTTAGAGGTATGTGTCAGCAGCCTAGGGTTGCATGCTATTGTGTTTGTGCTGGTTTTTTTTTTTTTTTTCTTTTTTCTGTTGGTAGTTACTTAACAGAGGATGAGATGGTTGGATGGCATTATCGACTCAATGACATGAGTTTGAGCAAACTCTGGGAGATGGTAAAGTACAGGGAAACCTGGAGTGCTGCAGTCCATGAGGTCGCAAACAGTCAGAAATTACTTAGCAGTGGAACAACCATGACTTAACTGTCTCAACCAATAATCTAATTCCCAACATTAAAAATACATATCATTTGTAGAAAGAAGTAATCATGGTATAGAAGTCTTAGATTTCTATCCTTTCACTGCTAATGACCCCCTAAGCAATTTCAAAAGGGACCACTGTGCTAGCTATAAAAATAATGGTGCCGAGTATGGATTATGATTCCTCCATTTGAAACTCAAAAGCCCTTCATACTCGTACATACAGTGATCCCTGTAGATTTTCATGAAACAAGTTCACTGCCCAAAATAATTTAGTGTTTTCCAAGTGACTTTTAGGATAGCCTAAATAACTTGGGATTTTATTTGTTTGTTGGTGGGTGTGAAGGAGCTTTCATAGCCCATGTGGTCCTTTGCAGACAGAATCAGATCTCAACATGAAAGGATTTTATTTTTTGTGCTTTGTGGCACCAGTGTGACTTTCAAGAATTGAAACACTTTGACCTCAGTGTCTTAAATGAACATGGTCCTGCTGCTGAGTTTTGTGGCATGCATACTCAGTTGTGTCCAACTCTTTGCAACCCTATGGACTATCGCCCACCAGGCTCTTCTGTCCATGGGATTTGCCAGGCAAGAATACTGGAGTGGGTTGCCATTTCCTTCTCCAGGGGATCTTCCCAACCCAGGGATCAAATGTGCATCTCCTGCGTTGGCAGGTGAATTCTTTACCACTGAGCCACCTGGAGGTTTGGCTAAGTAGTGGCTATTGCTCTCTGATGTCCCCTGTAAACACCATCACAGCTCAGCCCAGTAGCAGCATGTGATAGTAGGAGCAGTTGTCGGGTGGGGGCTGGGGTGATGTGAAGACCACAGCCCCATTGTACTCACCACTGCTGAGCTGTACTTCATGAGAAGCAAATTTCAGTTCCATTTTCCTGTCCTGCAAAGAATTATTCTATCTTTGGGGAGGAATCAGAGAATAACATAAAATGGATTCCACTTTCTTTTGGACTTGAATCAACTCACTTCTGCACAGCCTTTGAACTCTTGAAGAAGCATGAAGAACTTGCTGTTCTTTTAGTGGAGTCTGACCATGAGGTGCTCCAGAAGTTATCTCGAAATGTTTTTCAAGATGTCACACAGAAGTGTCTGGTCTAGAGTTACTGTGTGTCTTGCATTTGTCAAGGTGACCAGCAACTGCATCTACTGATAACCTTGGGTGTTCCCTTCACAATAATGATTGAAAAAGACTTAAAGGGACAAAATATGCTGGTGTATAATTTGGCATCTTTTGGGAACCTTTTTTCTTTTCATCAGATCATCTGTAGAGCCTTCAGTGAACTAAGACTCGCCTTTTACCATTTGTTTGTTATTAAATACCTATTGATTTGTCACAACATCTGGCAGAATCGCATCTGTTATACCTTTCATTGTATCCCAAACAATCCTAGAACAAAGATGCCTTTTAGGTTCTGGACTATGCACAGTGAGCCCTCAGTTCCCCCCAGGCATCAATAAGAAATCACCAGTAAAGATGGCATGCCATCAAATGCGGTAGCTCAGTGGGCTATGTGGCATTAAAGGGGCATTTAGAGTTTTGTTTGACTATCTTGTTTTTTAGCTTGTGTGTTATTGGAAATTCAGAGATAAGCTGTTTGAGGACTAGAGATCTCAAAATCATCTATTTGGGGGATTACTGGGCTCCTGGCCGCCTGATTCCTTGGCTCAGACTCCCACCGCCCCCCCCCCCCACATACATAGATTCCCAGTTAATGCAGAACATCGTGGGCTCCTTCTGGGACCCTTCCTGTTCCACCAAATGAGTCTCATTTGGGTTTGATGCCAGTTCAACAGTGTTACACAGCTTGGGTTATAACACAGGTTTTACTGGGAAACTAAAAAACTAACAGAGGCCGGAGGGAGGGGCATTGGCAGAAGAGAAGGGGTGGACCCCTGATTTTCTCATCATCCCAGAAAGATGTGCTGGGCCACGGCATGGATAGACCCTCGGTGTGGATTTCCATCCTGATGGTTGGACTGCACCTCTGTGGGACTCTTTTTTTTTTACAGCACAGTTCAGAGAGAGTACCCAGGTTGATACAGCTTGCTTGGTAGCAGGTAGGCTCTGGTTGGGCTGCTGACTATAGGTAGAAGTGGTCTGGGTACTCTATCTATTCATCGGCTAGAAACCTCAGGGCCTATAAGAGGTTACATATCTTTCTTCTGGGTTTCCCTGGTGGCTGAAATGGTAAAGAATCTGCCTGCAGTGCAGGAGATGCAGTTTCAGTCCCTGGGTCAAAAAGATCCCCCCGAGGAAGAAATGGCAACCAGCTCCAGTATTCCTGCCGGGGAAATCCCATGGACAGAGGAACCTGNTAGAAACCCTCCACTTCGGCCATCCAGGGCTGCTCCCCACCACACATTCATTTTGGTCACATCTCATCCCTGGATACACTATGGGCTTTCTAAGCCATCTGCGTTTGCTGAAGATATTCCCTCTGCTTTGAAATCTCCGTCTATGTACTCTCCTCTGTCAGACTCCTCGTACTATTCAGGTTCAGTCACAGCCATCCTTCAAGGCCTACTTTACGTGTCAGTTCTTCTAAGAAGCCTTCCTGACTCTCTCTTCAGTCAGCATAAATCCACATCTTAGAGCGCTTTCACTCTCTCTTGTGGAATTTATCCATCTGCTCTGTGTTAGTTATTTTTGTATATATCCTTTCCCTTCTCCAGTCTGTAAACTCCTGGAGGGCCAAAGAGCATGTGTTTTCACTTAGGGGAACTCAATACACATTCACTTAAATTGGAAACATGACCTCTGAGGGCCAGGCTGAGAACAGTGTCTGCAAGATGCAGATTATGGCCAGGACTTTGGAACCAGAGGCCATTTTAATTATAACCAGACTTGGTGGCTCCAGCATGGCATCACTCAGCTGAAGTGACTTCAAAAGGTTCCAGACAACACAGGTCAACTCTGGTTCAGAGGCAGATTATGTCCGTCTGACACTGAGAACTTGAGGAACCTGGGTTTGCCGTCACCATGGAAGGTTCACCTGGCATCTCAAATTGAGAATTCTTTAGGGAGAACTCAGGGTGGGCTGGCAGGTCTCGAGGATCCTTTGTGTTGGAGGGAGAGCAAAGGAGCTAATGTATGTTGACTCCCAATCAGCTATTAGGCTGCACGTTTTATCCATATGATGACCGTATGACTTAGGTGCTATTACTCCTGTTTTAATGGTCAGGAAAGTGAAATTCAGCTGGATTAGTTTATTTGCCTGAGACTACACAGCTGATGCTCCTCACAGCCCAGGTTTGCACCAAACTCTGACTTCAAAACCAATCATACTTATAAAGTACATAACGTACACTCCATTGCCTTCCAATCCCCAGCTGAGATTCCCTTCCTTTTTTTGAAGATAAAAGATGATCCAGACTGTTTGCTCCTACACTTTCCCCCCTCAGCAGGGCTGGGGGAGACTCCTTGGAAGCCCTCTCCATCCTCTGATTCATTCCAGACCATCGGCTTAATGAGGGCAGGGGCAGAGCATCTCACCAATGTATTTTGCTCTCCAGCAGGAATCAGAATAGAGGAGAAATTAAGAGCGCAGACGGTTATCTGGCCGTGGCTGGAGTTCTTGGCTTCTTACTAACTTGGTGATCTTGGCAATTTACCTAAACTCCCTTAGCCTGGTTTCTTTATGTTACAGGTTGTGGAGAACATTAAGTAGAGGAAAGCTCTTAGTTTAGTCCCTGACACATAAGAGATATTCATTAAAGTTGAGATGAACCAAACTTTGCCAATTAGCCAGTTGCAGGTGTGACTTTAATGTGAGTCCATAAACACATGTTATACTTCTCTGAAATTCAGCCTCCTTTAATGTGGGTTCCTTCTTCTGGGATGAATATAAATGCTCAATTTGAGCTTCACTGGGTATACTCAGGTAAGGCTTAGGTAGTGCCAAGGCCAGACATTCCGTGCTCCAGCATGGAAAAACTCAGCTGAAGTGACTTCACAAGGTTCCAGACAATGCAAGTGAACGCTGGTTCAGAGGCAGGTTATGTCCATCTGACACTGAGAACTTGAGGAGCTTGGGTTTGCCATCAACTTGGGAGGGGGATGGGGAACATCTGGTCCTTCATGGCCTCTGTCCACAGAGGTATCCTCCATTCATCATTTTTTGTTGTTGTGGTCCATGTGTAGATATACTCCTTCTCAAGGGTCTTGCATCCTTTGGGGGGGATCTATTTAGTCCAAGAGTGTAAGTTTCTTCTACCTTTGGGTCTCATCAACCCTCTAGTGGGTTTCGCTGCCTCCCTGGCACCCTAATGCACAAGACAGGTCCCTTTCTTCTGGGACCCATAGATATTCCCTTCCTGTTATTGACGGACTCACTCAACACAGAGATGCTGACCTGTGCACTTGCCAGCTGTCCCTCTCTTTTATGTTCCCTGAGTTCTGGAAATCTTTCAAGTCTGGGAAGGAGAAAATGTCCTCTGTTACTTCCAGCAGGCATTTTGTCCAAGATTTTCTGTTTCTCTCAGCGCATCTGCCTTTGGACCAGAAAAGATAAAGGATTCTTTGTTATCTTCTCCTTTCCACAAAGTCATACCTCTCCTCTGAGGCAATGAACACAAAATGGCTTAATTGGGATGTCGGCAGGAGGGTTGGAGGAAAACCACAGGTGCAAAGGAAAATATGGGCTAATATTTCAGAAGCACCAGCCCATTGCAGGTCCATTCGGGTTTTTTTCTCCCTATCCATTCAAGTAAGACCCTGGCCATGTCCTTCATCCTCTTAATCTTTAGCTTTTGTTTGTTTGTTTTTGTTTGTGAGTATTCTGAATCTGTGTGTAATTAATGCCTTTATGCAATTGTTCCTGCCAGTTTTGCCTTTCTCATTAGATAGTAAACTCATTAGTAATTTACTCTTGAGCCTATCTGTGTTCTCAGACAGTGAATATTGCAAAAAAAAGAAAAAAAAACACAAACCACACACACACAAAAACGTGGACTTGACTTAGTCACACAAGAGCAGCCAGGTAGACTATTCTGTCAATTTTCTTCTTTGATCTCAATGAAAAGACCTCTTATAAATATTCTTACTATCACATGAAGCCCCTATTATCATATGAAACTATTTCTATATAAATAGTTATCTCAAATGATTTGAATGGCATCTGATTAAAAAATCCAAAATTCAAAATTGTGAATTTTGAGTGACTGCATGTAAGAAAAGTCAGTTCACCCATTCTGAAATATACCAACTTCAAAATCTCCTGTCCTGAACCAGGTGGAGTTCATCCTCCACAGAGCCCATGTCATACTACATGTCAGCAAAGCTGTAGGAAGGAAGAGTCAGCCAGGATTGAACAGAAGGCCATTTCCCAGGTTGGATGGAGTTTGGGCAAATCTGGACTTCTGGATTCCGGTCCAGCATGAGAGGAACTTTTGAACAAGAAAGAAGCTGAACAAACCCAAAGTCAATAGCTCCTCTTATATCCATCAGAGAAACAAGATCACAGGGCACACCACTGTCCCCAAAATTGAAAAGACAAATGGAGAGTTACAACTGAATCACCCGATTAGAGGCCCAGAAGCAAGAAACTCTGTAGAAACCAGTAGAAGTTTAACCAAGTGTGGCCAGGGTCCAACAAGTAGGAGGAAAGAGAGAGGGTGGAGGAGGCAATTGAACTACTGGGGATGCAAATGGAGGGTGATGATTAGAAAGCTTATTCAGAAGAGCTGGGCTTTGGAAGGAGGAGACAGGGAGCGATTCTAAAATGACGTAATTTATATGTTTTTATTTGTAGAAGATCGTTTATGCACAGGCACATTGTCAGTAACTCCATGCATGGGTTGCTGAAAGCCTTGTCTTTAAATTTGTGGATTGAAAGTAACAGAGAAAGTTGATCTGTGAACTTAGTTCCTGCTTCTCCATTCTTTGGCCACTAAATGAAGATTGTGCTGTGTTGAAAGCAAAATAGAATTTATAGGGAAAGATGGGATTGGACAGATTCCTCAAAATCCACAACATTTTGTAACAAGAGACAGACAGAGAAAAGTGATAATAATCCAATGAAACCCTGGCCTGGTGAACCCTGCTTGTTGGTCATAGGACCCGGTATTGACCCTTTGCAGTTTAAAACACTGGAATTGATGCACAGTTCATTTCTAATTGTGACCAGTTTCATCAACATTAAACATGTATTCCAGCATAAAGTTTTCTTCAGTGTTGTTTCTGTTTTTTTCCCAGGGGTAAATGTCTTTGTAGCTTCTTCATCTATAATTGTAGCCTCCCCAAATAGGCTTAAAATAAACATTGTGGTTTATGAGGTCATTAAACCAGCCACTGATTGCACTAAAGTTACTTCTATGGGATTTTAAACCTTTAAAGATCTTCATATATTTCTAAGACTTTTTCCTTAATGCTGAGAAAGCTTATTCTTGTTTCAGTAGGAAAAAAATTGTAATCAGAAAAATGACAGAAGGAGCAATGCAAATATCATTCTCCTATTTCTTGATCAAATGTGAGATAATTTGTGTTAAAGAAACAGGTCTTCTAGCAGAATAGATAAGTCATTTAAAAAATGAAGCCATTTACACAAATAAGGGATGTAGTCTTCATAGTTCAGTTCAGTTCAGTTCAGTCACTCAGTTGTGTCCGAATGAATCGCAGCACACCAGGCCTCCCTGTCCATCACCAACTCCTGGAGTTCACACAGACTCACGTCCATCAAGTCCGTGATGCCATCCAGCCATCTCATCCTCTGTCGTCCCCTTTTCCTCCTGCCCCCAATCCCTCCCAGCATCAGAGTCTTTTCCAATGAGTCAACGCTTCACATGAGGTGGCCAAAGTACTGGAGTTTCAGCTTTAGCATCATTCCTTCCAATGAAATCCCAGGGCTGATCTACTTCAGAATGGATTGGTTGGATCTCCTTGCAGTCCAAGGGACTCTCAAGAGTCTTCTCCAAAACCACAGTTCAAAAGCATCAATTCTTCGGTGCTCAGCTTTCTTCACAGTCCAACTCTCACATCCATACATGACCACAGGAAAAACCATAGCCTTGACTGGATGGACCTTAGTTGGCAAAGTAATGTCTCTGCTTTTGAATATACTATCTAGGTTGGTCATAACTTTTCTTACAAGGACTAAGCGTCTTCTAATTTCATGGCTGCAGTCACCATCTGCAGTGATTTCGGAGC
>SJYV01015106.1:243906-261333 GCA_006410875.1 Neotragus pygmaeus
ACCTCAACGTGTTTCTTAAAACACATTTGCAATGGAAATCTATCTGGGGATTAGCTGTATCTTTAAGCAAATATCTGTGTTCTGTTAGCTCACTCTTAAGGTGGATATTTGGTCAACTAAAAGCCAGGGGAAAACTGTGTGCCATGCCGTTTTTAAAAAGGGAGTTAAGACAATATACTTTGAATAAGCTGAAGAGAGGGGATTAGAAGCCTTTAAGAGACACATTTTTAAAAGGGCTTTGCAGATTATAACTTCGAAGGAATAGCAAGAAATCAGGAGATTTAATTTCATTTCAGGCAAGTGGGCAGACAGAGTCCACCCAAGGAACACTGAAGTTAATTACAACAAATGAGTTGGATGGTGTTTTTATTTTAAAGTGTTAAAATTGAGTTTGGTGTCAACAAGAAACAGTAGATTTTGAGGCAGCAAAATGTATAAGGGACACTGCTGCTGCTAAGTCACTTCAGTCGTGTCTGACTCTGTGTGACCCCATAGACGGCAGCCCACCAGGCTCCCCCGTCCCTGGGATTCTCCAGGCAAGAATGCTGGAGTGGGCTGCCATTTCCTTCTCCAATGCATAAAAGTAAAAAGGGAAAGTGAAGTCGCTCAGTCATGTCCAACTCTTTGCGACTCCATGGAGCCTACCAGGCTCCTCCGTCCATGGGATTTTCCAGGCAAGAGTACTGGAGTAGGGTGCTATTGCCTTCTCCGATAAGGGATACTAGAAAGGTGTAAAGAAATAGGGCCTCATATAGAAAGACAGCACTGGGTAAATAGTACACAGTTCAAGTGCTCTCTGTGACTTCCCTGGTGGTCCAGTGGTTAAGACTCTGCCTTCCATCTCTGGGGACACAAGTTTAGTACCTCATCAGGGAACTAAGATCCCACATCCCATGCCTAAAGTTTTATTTTTAAATATCAATTAAAAAAAATTTTTTTAAGTCAGACATGAAGAAGAAAAAAAAGATCTGGCTCAGAAGGAGGTGATAGTCAAACCCTGCCAGACCTCGTAGGTTCTAAGCCACTTATCACTTTATCCTTAGAGACGCAGGAGCTGTTGGGGTGTGTGAAGAACTGTTCCGAGTCTCCTTGCTGATGATCCCTGCATTCAGGACCTGATCCCTGCACTCACTTCCCTGTCCTCATCTCACGTGACACAGCAGCATCAAGCTGTTAGCCTCTCCGCCAACCCTTGTCTCCCATCAGCTTCCAAAACACCATTTTCTACTAATTTTCCCTGATCTTCACTGGCTCATCTGTAGCAGCTGTCATGAGAGGTCCTTCCTGTCCCTGACACAGGACAAGCTCAGACCAGGCCCACTTCACTCTTCCTGGACCTCAGAACCCTAGCTCTCCTGGCGATTCTCAGTAACCTGGCCCATGGATCTCCAAACATCACTGCCAACTGATGCAAAAGCTTCAATACTATATGCAAAAGAAAAGATTCTGCCCAGTGGCCAAGAAACAGGGTAAACTCCTAGTTCAAGCAACAACTTGATCTCCCTAATATGGAGCTAATAAGTCTACCTAGTGTTGCTGTGAGAACTGAATTAAAGAAACAAGTATTCCGTTAATGGTGTGAACATACGAGGTTACACTTAAAAGCATACACAATGGAGCATGCATCCTGTTCCCCCTTCCAGCCCCAACAAAAAGAGGAGAGCCCCAGAGGAGGGAGGAGGAACACCCCGAGGACCTCACCTCTCCAGAACCTTCTACATCTCCTCCTGGCAATGTCTGTGGACACAGGAGAGGAGGTGAAAAAGCTATGCTGATTGAGGTTCAGCTCAGCTGGATGGGCCTCTTTTTAACCCCAATGTAGCTAGGCAGTTGGGGTACCTTCCCTATTAATGTTAACAGATGGAAGTGAAGATTCAATATGCTTTCTTTAATTGGTTTGAAGACACTGTGGATGGTAAGATGCATTCTGATTTCAGCAAAATCAAAGTGCTTTATAAGATATGTGTCTCAGAATCAATGAAATACACTGAAAGAGATGACCCATGGCAAGAGGGTTATACAATTATTTTAATGAGCTCAGACTGTTTAGTAAGCCAGTAATGTATTAAAAATATATATATATATGATCCAGGCAGTGAGTTCCGACAGATTTCCAAATCTGCCTCAATAAGAAAGTCTTGTAGCTTTTCACAAATTCAGAGAATACTCCACTCTGGCCATCTGGTCAATGGATCCCACGTTGTCCTTATTCTATAGGGTCTGAGCCTGGGTATGGGTGCTCTGCTTCAGCAAGATGACTGATGACAAGCCACGTTTAACATTGGTTGGTTCCTTTCAAGGCTCCAGGATGCTATTTCTCTCTCTCTATCTGTGTGTCTGTCTGTCTCTCTCTCTCTCTCTCTCCATCTCTTACTGCACCAGCTCCTGGCAATGGATGACTTCCTTTTCTGGGATATTCCAATTACCTAACTAGATGCATAATATGAGACGAATTGCCTTCCAAATACTATGAGGAATAGAATGTTGGAATCATGTTGGTGTAAAAGAGAGGACTCTGCACACTCTACTGTGTATGCCTCAACTGTAACCTAACATGTTCACTCTAAGCCTTGTACTGAATGCTCAGAGGACTGATTTAGTTTCCTGGAGGCTCAGACAGAAAACAGTGCCTGCAAACCAGGAGACTTGGGTTCCATCCCTGGGTCAGGAAGATCCCCATGAGAAGGAAAAGGCAACCCACCCCAGTATTCTTGCCTGGAGAATCCTATGGAGGAGCCTAGTGGGGTCACAAAGAGTCGGACACGACTGAACGACTAACACAGTTTTCACAACCCTAACTTGTTGTATCTTGTTCAACAAGATAGAAAATAAAAAACCAAAAGGCACTGCACACTTGGCTCCATCTGCCACTGACGCCCCCTTCATACCGTGTCTACACAGCTGGGGTCCTGCCCCCCGGTGTCCACGGGTTTTCCTTTTTGGGACTTTTCCCATCCCATGTGGTACCATGCTCAAACTCCTTATCACCAGCTTAATAGCTTAGTAGCTCTTATAGTTTGAAAATATGGTTAAATAGTCATCTGCATTTTACTTACATTTCCACAAAAAAAAATTCTAGAAGTTCATGCTGCATTTAAAATAGATTACCTAAAAGTTAAATAAATAAATAAAATAAAATAGATTACCAACAAGCACCTACTGTATAGCACAAGGAATTTAACTCAATATTCTGTAATACTTAAAGGGGAAAAGAATTTGAAAAAGAATGGATACTTGTATGAATCACTTGAAATTACTGAAATTAACTTGAATTAACTGAATTAATGTGAAATTAACTGAATCCATTGAAATTAATACAACATTATTAATCAACTATACTCCAACATAAGATGGAAAAAAAATTTTTAAGTCCATATTTTAACCACACAGTGGTTTGATAGCCCTGTGGAACAGTAGGATAGTATCAAAAAATACATCAGTAGACAATGCTATAAATGTTACAAAAACACACGTTTCAAGTTAAAATGTATGAATCCAGCATTAAATTAGTCCACATGAATAATCAATGATTTTTTAAAAAGTTCCATCAAAAAGTTCACAGTAAATCTCAAAATGTCAAAAATATGGACATGCTAGTGTTCCAAGCTTGTCACACAGAATCACAAGAGAAACAGTGTTAGAGTGGTGACGGATTGGACTCTGTGAACCAAGGCCAAGAATGTGAGAGAAGGTGCACATTTCATGTAATGTGCCCTAGAGCTTCAGTCTCCTGGAAGTCTCAACTTAAACATGCCCTTGGCATCACAAAGACATTGCATATCGCCTTGGCCAACTTGTAAAACACATTATAGAACAAAACGACAAGGAATACCACAGAAAACTGTACTCAGTATATCGTAATAACCTGCAGGGGAAAAGAATCTGGTAAAGAATGCATATCTAGTTGTATATTTATAGCCTTCCCAGGTGGCACAGTGGTAAAGAATCTGCCTGCCAATAGAGGTTACGCAAAAAGATAGGGGTTTGATCCTTGGGTCAAGAAGATCTGCTGGAGAAGAGAATAGCAACCACTTCAGTATTCTTGCCTGGGAAATCCCACGGACAGAGGAGCTTGGCGGGCTACAGTCCATAGGTGCACAAAGAGTTGGACACAACTGAGCAAGCACACACACACACACACGTGTGCGCACACACACACACNGATGGCTGGATGGCATCACTGACTCGATGGATGTGAGTCTGAGTGAACTCCGAGAGTTGGTGATGGACAAAGAGGCCTGGCATGCTGTGATTCATGGGGTCACAAAGCGTTGGACCCAACTGAGCGACTGAAGTGAATTGAACTGAACCAAGGCCATGGGGGTGGGTTGGGGCCCTGATCCAATAAGATTAGAGGCCTTTTTGAAGAGAGAGAGCTTTCTTTTTCTCCACCATGTACAATACAGAGAGAAAATGACTGTCCTCAGGCTAGGAAGAGAGTCCTCATCAGAAACTGACAAGATGACACCCTGATCTTGGATTTCCAGCTTCCAGAAACGATGAGAAGATACATTTCTACTGTTTAAGCCACTGAGTCTGTGTTATTTTATTATGGTCATCTGAGCTGACTAATATAGAAGCCTTAAAACAGTCTTTTAAATACCCCCTGGATAGCAAATCTTTGTCGTAAGAAGGCACATTTGACTTTTAGAATCAGCTAAATGTTGTTTGAAGCCAAGGCTATTGAATAAACATGGATGAGTGAACAAAATAAGAACATTTTCTAAAATAAGACACAAAAAAAGTGTAGTTATAAGGTAAAAACATCACTTTTGATTTGTGCCCATAGAATGGGTTTAGGGGTAATTATAAAAGTGGGCAAAGGCAGCATCATTGCAATAATTGTGCAGTTCCCAGAAAGCTACTTTGAGGGACAATAATCATTTACAAAATTATTTTTTCCTCAGTTGTAAAAGAAGGACATATTAATATTTAATGTAGACAATTCCAAAATATTGGAAAATCATAAATAAGTAAAAAAAAAAAGAAATTTGCTGTTACACCCTCCCTAGAGATATCCATTGTGAAACTTTTGTAGAATATTATTCTAGAATCTCCAGCTCTCAAATATCTGCACACACATGTGTGCAAGCTTACATATTTGGGATCACAGTAAATACGTTGTTATAGCCTCACCGATTCAATGGACATAAACTTGGGCAAATTCTAGGATACAGCGAGGGACATAGACTGGCATGCTGCAGTCCATGGGGTTGCAAAGAGTCGGACACGACTTAGCAACTAAACAACAGCAAGAATCTTATTTCCACTTAGCATCATGTCATGAACATTTCACAAGGAGTTCAGTCGTTGTGATAGCATGATTAAGAGCATTTGTTTAATATTCTATCATATAAATATTCGAATCATCTTTTAAAACTATGTGTTGTAGGGCATTAAAAACTTTTTATTTTATTTTATGGTTAACTCTTACAAATGACAAGATCTAAAACTATAACTGTCCCATAAATTTGTCCAAATGGATTTGAAACTTAAATGAGGTCTTGAATTTCATTTCAGTTACAGAAAGCTAAGTGTGCCAGTTCCTCTCTGTAGGCAAAATTTTTAAGGAAATGAGAATATAGAAGAGCCTGGGTCAAGGGTTTTAAAATAATCACCAGACAGGCCATATTTTTGGCGAAATTATATCAGCACTGTGAATGCTTAATCCTATAACTGGCCCAAGTATTCTCAATGTACCATAAATTTAATCAGACTGGTCTAATGTCTCAGATCAGTGTTTCCAACTTTTTTTTAGTAAAAACCACTTGATGCAAAATCCATAGCTCTATAAAACACAATTATGAAACTTTCCTCTCTTTTTAATCAGTTAATCATAAAGTTCTCATATTTATACATCAGCAAAAGACAAATGATACACACCCTAGAATTTTCCATCACAGTAGAGTCTTAGTTATTATTGAAGAGCAACCGCAGAAAGTAGATCAGAGTTCACATGTGGTGGCTATAATAAACTGAAATAAAACACAGCCAACCCAAATACCATTTTGTTGTACATGTTGCTGCTCTGAATAAAACTCTTCAGAGTTTCACAGGGAGACCTCATTTTAGTGCTGTCTGCTTGAATGTGCTTCACAGATATTGTGTGTGGGTTTTTTTTTTTTTCCCAACAAATTGAAGGTTTGTGCCAACCCTGTGGTCAAGACAGCATGTTGGCACCATTTTCCCAAGAGCATTTGCTCATTTGGTGTCTCTCTGTCAGATTTTGATAATTCTTACAATATTTCAAGCTTTTTCATTATACTATATTTCTATGATGATCTGTGATTAGTGATCTCTGCTGTTACTATTATAACTGTTTGGGCCCCCAACCAACCTTGTCCATTTAAATTGGTGAATTTAATCAATAAATGTATGTGTTCTGACTGCACCTGGTCACCCAAGAGCCTTGATGGAGACATACAATGAGAATAATGTGCTTTTCATCCCTACTAACACAACATCCATTACACATCCCATGGATCAAAGAGTGATTTTTATTTTCAAATCTTATTATATAAGAATTATATTTCAGAAGACTATAGCTGCTGTGGATAGTGGTTTGTCTGATGCATCTGGGCAAAGTAAGTTGAAAACCTTCTGGAAAGGATTCACCATTCAACTAGATGGCATTGAGAACATTAGTAATCATGCAAAGAGGTCAAGATATCAACATTCACAGGAGTTTGGAAGAAGTCGATTCCAACCCTCATGGATGACTTTTAGGGGTTCAAGACTTCAGTGAAGGAAGTAACTGAAGATGTGGTGGAAATAGCAAGAGAGCTAGACCTAGGATCCTGAAAATGTGACCAAATTGCTATAATCTCACGATGAAACTTTTATGGACAAGCAGTTGATTCTCATGGATGGACAAAGAAAGTAGATGGAAACTACTCTTGGAGAAAATGCTATCAAAATCATTGAATGGAAAACAAAGGATTTAGAATATGACATGAATGTAGTTGATAAAGCAATGGCAGGATTTGAGAAGATTTCTAACTCTGAAAGAAGTGCAGTTGTGGATAAAATGCTATCAAACAGCCTTCCATGCTACAGAGAATTTGTTTGTGAAAGGAAAAGTCAATGAATGTGGCACACTTCATTATTGTCTTACTTTGAGATATTGCCACAGTCACCCCAATCTTTAGCAACCACCACCCAGATCAATCAGTAGCCATCAACATGGAGGTAAGACCCTTTACCAGCAAAAAGATTATGACTCGCTGAAGGCTCAGATGTTTTGGTTAATATGTTCTAACACTAAGGCATTTTGAAATTAAGGCATGTCCATTGTTTTAGACATAATGCTATTGTGCACTTAGTAGACTACAGTATAGTATAAACATACCATTTATATGCCAAACCTAAAAATTTATGTGATTCTTTACTACAGTATTTGCTGTATTGCAATGATCTAGAACCAAACCCATAATATCTTCCAGGTATGCCTGTAATTTGTATTGTTTTTCTCACCCTGTGCAATTTTCTGCTTCTGTACTTTGGCAGATCTAGGAAGGAAGAACACAAAAAATGGAGGAGAATTTTCAGAACCACATCCCACTCTCAGGCCAACTTCTGGGTTGCTGGGTTGAAGTGACCCTGGGTGTGTGAGCCCCCAGGCCTGTGAGCTGCATTATCTTTGCCTGGTTAGTGTGGAGAAGGGGAGGACCATCCTTGGGAGGGGAAAGTGCCCGCTGGAGGTCCAAAGCAGACACTTTGGTCAGGAAGTGGAGTCACCTCTGGCCACATGCTTCCTTTTCCCCATTTTCTGTCCCACGTCCCTGGGAACCCAACCAAATGTGGGTTTGGTTGGCAGTATCTGGCCCCCACTGAGGAACTGATATTGCATACTCTGAAGAAGAGGAAGCAGAGATACAGGGAAGACCATTATGTCGTCTCTCAGTTTCACCCTCACTTTCTCACCCTCATCTCAAAAGCTCATTCATTTCCCCCGTATTGTTTTTAAAAATCTTCTAATTCTGACTCTGGTTTGGCCATAGCTATCAGAATGTTTTGTTCTTTACAGCAGGCAGGATTAAGATCCAAATCTCTTAGCATGACATTAAGGCTGCTCGAGATCTGGCCCCTCTTGCTCACAGCCTCTTTTCTGGCCCTGTGTCCACCAGACTCTACACTCCAGAACTATCAAAACGATGACAGTTACTTGAATGCACCTTGTTGTTTAAGGTTCTGCACGTATGACCTTGGGTGAGTTCCTTGACTTCTCTGTGTTTTGGGACTAGGTTAGAATCTGCCTTAGGGTATTGCTATGGGGATTAAATGAGGTAATATGCAGAAAAGGCTTGGCATAGACCTGGAACATAGGAAAATGCTCAGTAATTTCTACTATTGTTACTCCTTCATTCTGGCCTCTTTTACCTTCTCTTCTCTGTCTGACTCCAACTTACCCTTTAAGATGCAGATCAAGTGTGTCTTTCTCTGCTGGTTATTTATCACTTTTTCTATTCCCCTCCTATCCCTTAGGATATACCCACCACTCCCATCACCAGCTATATCCCCAGCTGTTATTAGTTTACATATTTGTCTCTGTCATAAGACTCTAAGCTCATTGATGGCAAGGACTATGTCTCCATAGCCCTCATTAAACAAAGACCTTGGTGCACTGTAAACCCTCATTTGATTTTTATTGAATGAATTAGGTTTAGGGTTCCACAGTGGCTTAATGCCTTCCCAGCCTGATGCCCATGTGCAAGGGTGGGTGCTCAGCTCAGGTGCATTTCAGGTACATGGCCACGTGAGGTGGTCTCTCAGTGTCTGGCCATGGAAAGACATTGTGAATGCCTGCAGCTGACTTCCCCATCCCCAGAAAGCAGCTCTCAGCAAATTTCTAAGCTCTGGATTCAGCATAAGAGCCACACAGCAGGTGCAGGGGAAAGCAGATTCTGAGTCTGTATCTTTCACCTGACAGATGCCCGATTTACCGTCTCCAGCACATTCGAGTTGATCTTGCATCACTAAGAATATTTTCACTGAGCTTTGAAGCGAAGCCATAAGACAGACCTGGATGTCAGGGTGGGAACGAATATTGACTTCATTTTCAAATATTGCAGTTTCTTCCTAGGATCACCAAACAAAGTTGTCCATGCAGCAGTACCCGCCTTACATAAATCTAAATAGCTCTTGTTTGAAAAGCTGATAGAATTCCAAAATGGCCATAAAGATGATTAGAATATAGCACAAGAATACCTCGCCACAGAGAAACCTATTTAGAAGCAGTTCAAGGCTGATTTTGAAAAATTGCAAGAAGGGAAAATATGTAAAGTAGGGAAAATGTGCCATAAGAAAAAAAATGTGTGAGCGACTATCACTCTTAGAGAACTGTAATCAGATTCTTCAGCTCTGTTGGAAGGATGAAGCTGGCACTTTGAAGTTTTAAAAAATCTTACTGAAGTTCTGAGGCTTATGAACCAGGTACCAAGTAGATGATAAAGATTATTATTGGGTTAAAAATGAAGATATCCAATATTAAGACCCTTTAAGAAAATAACTTTTCCTTGGAAGGAAAGTTATGACCAACCTAGACAGCATATTAAAAAGCAGAAGCATTACTTTGTCAACAAAGATCCATCTAGTCAAGGCTATGGTTTTTCCAGTAGCCATGTATGGATGTGAGAGTTGGACTATAAAGAAAGCTGAGAGCTGAAGAGTTGATGCTTTTGAACTGTGGTGTTGGAGAAGACTCTTGAGAGTCCCTTGGACTACAAGGAGACCCAACCAGTCCATCCTAAAGGAGATCAGTCCTGGGTGTTCATTGGAAAGACTGATGCCGAAGCTGAAACTCCAATACTTCGGCCACCTGATGGTAAGAATTGACTCATTTGAAAAGACCCTGATGCCGGGAAAGATTGAGGGCAGGAGGAGAAGGGAGTGACAGAGGATGAGATGGTTAGATGGCATCACCAGCTCAATGGACATGAGTTTGGGTGAACTCTGGGAATTGGTGATGGACAGGGAGGCCTGGCGTGCTGCGGTTCATGGTGTTGCAAAGAGTCAGACACGACTGAGTGACTGAACTGAACTGAACTGAAGAAAATCACAGTGTTCCACAGTACCATAAAGTTACAAATGGAATTTATAAACATTTTTAAATAACCTTGGAAATACTGGAGAAATAACATTAACCTAGAACCTGTTCTGCAGAGGGAAGTAAGTCAGAAAGAGAAAAATAATATCATATATTAGCATATATGGTACTTCAAATTCAAAAAAACTGGTGCTGATGAACCTATTTGCAAGGCAGGAACAGAGACATAGATGTAGAGAATGGACTTGTGCACATAGACGGGGAGGAGAGGGAGGGACAAACCGAGCGAGTAGCCTTGACAGATATACATGACCATGTGTGAAATAGATGGCTAGTGGGAAGCTGCTGTGTAATGCAGGGAGCTCATCCCAGGGCTCTGTGATGACCTAGAGGGGCGGGATGGGGCAGGGGTGGGAGCACGGCTCAAGAGGGAGGAGATGTATGTATACATGCAGCTGATTTACATTGTTGTACAGCAGAAATTAACACAACATTGTAATGCAATTATCCTCCAAACAAAAACGAAAACAAAAATATTAAAAAATAGTCTTGGAAATACTAGAGAAATAACATTAAGCATTCCTCCCACCCAAAAAAGGGACAATTACAAAACTGTAAATACAGAATGATCTCAACTGTGGAAAATGCATAATAAGAAATAGAATCTGTCAGATCGTCATGGTTGCTTCCTCTTGGTAGGTAGTGGAATAACAATACCCTCTTCATATTCCTGACTTTTGCCCTTTAACAAATTCAATTAAATTAAAGCATTTGTTTATTCTTTATTTTGGCAGGCTGCTCTTTGATTCACATTTAGAATTGCAGACTTGCCAGTGAGCTATTGGCTCTTCTGGAATATTCCTTCTTTGAAGGGCAGCAGAGGCCTTGGGAGGGTACCCTCTCAGAAATACAGTATCAGATGGTCCAGCTCTGCTGGAGAAATGAATTTGCAGCATTTCAGATAAGTGTTGTCAGGACTTGGGAGCAGATGTGGGAAAACTATAGTTTCCTGTTTCGCATGGGCACCTATTTCATCATGTGGGCACCTGTTTCATCACCTCTCTCTCTCTCTCATACACACACACACACACACACACACACACACACACACGTCTTCCCCAGTGTTGCTAGTGGTGAAGAACACACCTGCCAATGCAGTAGCTGCAAAGAGGTGCAGATTTGATCTCTGGGCTGGGAAGATACTCTGGAGGAGTGTGTGGCAACCCACTCTAACATTCTTGCCTGGAGAATTCCATGGACAGAGGAGTCTGGTGGGCTACAGCCCATGGGTCATAAACAGTTGGACATGACTGAAGTGACTTAGCACACATGCATGCATACACACTCACACACAAATGAGCTCCCAATAACTGTATAACACATATACTTTTCAATTGTTCAATTGCACATAAAATGTTTGTGTATATTGACCACAAGCAGGTCATCAAACATACTTCACACAACTTAAGGGGATTAAAGAGATACTCTCTCATCACAATTTAAACTATAAATCAATAACAATGTATTAGAAAATAGCCATTTTTTGAAGACAAAAAATACAGTTCAACACATGGGTCAAAGAAGAAATTTCAGCAGAAATTAAAACATTTTTGAACTAAATAATAAAAATACAGCATATCAAAATTCTTGAAATGTTATTCTTTATGAATGCTATGCTTAAGGGGAAATTTGAAACCTTGAATGCATGTGTTAGAATAGAAAAAAGATTGGAAAAAGTGGTCTACCTCAAAAAGTTTGATAAACCTAAGGGGGAAAAAAAAAGGCTAATAAGAAGAACTGAGTGATATACAAACCAAATTTACAATAGAGAAAATCTACATAGTCAAAAACTGATTCTTTAAAAAGACTAACAAAATTGATAAACCTCTGGCCAGACTGGCAAGAAAAAAAAAAAGAGGGCTCAATTACCAATATCTGAAATAAAAAGAAACCAGCACTATAGATCCTACACACACTAAAAGCATAATCAGGAAATATCATTTCAAACCTTTATGTCAATTGATGTGAACATTTAAATGAAATGAACATGTCGTAGAAAGATAGAACATCTCAGAACTGACACCAGCGAAAGCAGAAAATGTGAACAGTACCATTTTTATGAGAGCCATTTACTCTGTAATTAAAAACCTTTTCCAACAGAAAATTTTAGTCCATATTTAGTCCTGAGAAAACTCTCTATAAATTTAAGGAAGAAATAGCATTAATATCATACAAAATCTTTCAGAAAAGAAAAAAATAAAGGAATCTCTTTTCAGCTTATTTTTGAGGCCAGCATAACCTTACTCCAAAGACATAACAAGGACTTTACAAGAAAGGAAAATCATAGGCTGAATTTTCTCATGAAGATAGATGTAAAAATCTTGGGGGGGAAAAAAAAAGGCAATCTGAATCTAACAATTTAAAAAAGGATGTTGTCCCATGGACTAATTGGCTTTTTTCAAGAACAGAAAGTTGATTTAATATTCAAAACCAATCACACATGCCACTATGTATTTCAGAATAGAATAGAAAAAAAAAGTCATCATCTAGGTAGATGCAGAAAAAAGCATTTGATAAAATATAATATACCACTATTTGGGCTTCCCTGATGGCTCAGTGGTAAGTAATTCACCTGTCAATGCAGGAGATTCAGGTTCGAACCCTGGGTCAGGAAGATCCCCTAGAGAAGGAAATGGCAACCCACTCCGGTATCCTTGCCTGGAGACTCCCATGGACAGAGGAGCCTGGTGGGCTACTGCTGGGAGCCAGTGTGAGGAATCCTACCTATGGCAAAGTTCATAAGGAAGGAGGCCTGACATTATGCAAAGGCGGGATCAAGCCTCAGGGTTCCCCCTGGACATTCTCGAGCATCTACCCTCAAAACCAGAGTCTGCCTACCTTACTGCATTATGCTTTCACCTACACTGCTGACATTATGGGGAGCTATCCCCCACCACCTCTCTCTGAAAAGGAGTTAACTTAGGACTCCAGTCAATAAATCTCCTGGGTGTGACAAGAGTGTTTCAGTCCACAAGCTCCTCTGATGGCTCTCTAGCCGACCTGACAGGTTTGTCCGGCCACATGTGACCATGAGAAGCACGAGATGCTCTAAACTTTCTAAAAACAGATTCTTTTGAGAAGTTAGAAAATTATTAGTATAGTATTAGTGAGTTAGAAATTATACCGGTGGAGAGTTTCATTGTTGAGCCAATATTTGTTGCTAAGCCTCCATATCCCTTGCCCCTTATACACACCAATTGATATAACTAGCATATAGGAGAAATAAGTATTAAACTTGATATTAATCACGTTAGACCTTAGGCTAAATTCTTTGATTATAGCCCACTGCAACTTTGCAACTTTATCTAGTGCCTCCGGAGGGTGGTGCCTGACTTAAGAAAAATCACCTTTGGAGAAAATGAGTTTTTTGGTTGACTAATCATCATCAGAAAGGGTCATAAAATGTTAGCAGGCCTCTTGGCCAGAAGATGATGTAAATCACCTGCGAACTTTGTATCTCGGAAAGAATGCAGAAAGAAAGTGTGGTTTCAATAAGGGTCAGGACTGCTGACGCCGCGTGACGTTGTATCTTCCATTTATCTCTATGTATAACAAAAAGTATAAAAGCAGACCTGGAAAATAAAGAAATGGGACCAGTTCCAGGAAAGACTGGTTTCCCCCTGTGGTCTTTTCTCGTTCTCTTCTTTTCTGGCTGAATTCCCATCTGGAGCGCGCTCGCTGAGCCTACTAATTTTGCCTGGGCTTCTAAGATCTGAACAGGNCCTTGCAGTCCAAGGGACTCTCAAGAGTCTTCTACAACACCACAGTTCAAAAGCATCAATTCTTTGGTGCTCAGCTTTCTTCACAGTCCAACTCTCACATCCATACATGACCACAGGAAAAACCATAGCCTTGACTAGACGGACCTTGGTTGGCAAAGTAATGTCTCTGTTTTTGAATATGCTACCTAGATTGGTCATAACTTTCCTTCCAAGGAGTAAGCGTCTTCCAATTTCGTGGCTGCAGTGCCTATTCATCCCTGTATTGCACATACATTTTAGCATATTTCTTATTATTGGTGCTCAGTGTTTTTGACCAGTAAATAAATAGTTGAATGCTTATTTAGGAAAAGGTTGTTATAGGATCATTTTTAAAATAGAGGCTAATCCTGTGCGTGCGTGCTCAGTTGTGTCTTACTCTTTGCAACCTCATGGACTGTAGCCCGCCAGGTTCCTCTCTCCATGGGACTCTCCAGGCAAGAACTGTCAGTGAGTGATGGACCTGGGATTTAAACCTGGAGAATTGGACTCCAGAGCCCTTATTCTCATGCACTTTGCTGCTAAGAGCATCCTGGAGCAGGAGATGACAGCTTATTACAGTTTATGGGGCTGGTTTAGTCTGTTTCTTAAGTAAGTCTTGTATACTCTCCAATTCTAATGCCCGTTATTTAATTATTTCAGGAATACCAGAGTAATTATTTTGGCTTTTCAGACTGCTCTGGGGGAAGGCTTTCCCAATCAAAATATATTTCACATAAAACCCTCGAATTGCAGACTCACCACATCCTGTCCTCTCATTCCTATGAGTTTCTTCCAGGTTCCCACTCACCTCAGCGGGATAGAGTCACATGGTGGAGTTAGTCCAAAATGAGGTGCAAGCAGGTTAATCTTCATCAAGTTAAATGGGCTTATTTGTTATTTCATTCATCAGACAGACTTGGAACATTCGTTGTGTGATCCCTCTAACGAGAGTTGGAACCGCTATATTTATTTGCCCTAAATCTAAATGGTTTGACACTAGTCTTAACCATCAGTATCCCTTGCAGTGTATGACAGCAGGTCCCTTGAGACTGTGGGACTTGCCTGGTGGCTCACATGGTAAAGGATCTGTGTGCAATGTGGGAGACCTGGGTTCGATCCCTAGGTTGGGAAGATCCCCTGGAGGAGGAAGGCATGGCAACCCACTCCAGTATCCTTGCCCAGAGAATCCCATGTTCAGAGAGAGAGCTGGGCGGGCTACAGTCCATGGGGTCAGAAAAGAGTCAGACACGACTGAGTGACTAAGCACAGCCTTGAGACTGTAATTTGATGAGGACATCGGGGAGAAAGGAGCTTGCCGTAGCTCTAGGTGGCATTTTGAGTGTCCCAGGCATCGTAACTCAGCCGTGAAAGGCTCTGGGTAAATGAGGGAACCTAATAGGATCTACCTGAGCAGGGAGCTTCACCCCATGCCCACCCTGGAGCCCGGACCTCCCCATCTGGCTCTGGCTTCCATGGCTTTGACAGCAACATGAAAATCCTGGAGGAGACTCAGGGAGCAGAGCACACATATTAATCCAAGCTTGCAAATGTTAGGGCTTAAAAAACAAAACTGAAAGAACTAAGATTATTCGTGAATGAAGAGAAATTTTGTGGCTGCCTTCAAACTGATGAAAAGTAATTATGAAAAAAAAAATGGGATCGGCTTTTCTTAGTGCACATTGAATATGTAAAGAAATAGGTTTAGATGTAAAACTGCTCCGTTAGGAGTGCTGTTAAGTACTGGAATTGGTCCCTGAAAGAAGTTAGAGAATGTCCTCTGATGGTTTTTAGAAGAGCAGATTGCACGTCTACAATGCAATGTGTGGCTCTACCCAAGGATTGAAGGGTTGATGAAATTCTTCTCTAAATTCCTGTGTGAATGTCTGCTCAGTTGCTGAGTCATGTCCAACTCTTTGCGACCCCATGGACAAGCTCGCCAGGCTCCTCTGTCCATGGGATTTTCCAGGCAACAGTACTGGAGTGGGTTGCCATTTCCTCCAAGGGATCTTCCTGACCCAGGGATCAAACCTGAGTCTCCTGCCTTCGCAGGTGGATTTTTTTACCACTGAGCCACCTGGGAAGCCCCCCTCTAAATTCTTAGGTAGACACAAATTCTGTGAGTCTTGTTCTGAATATTTCTGTGAGATTACCATAGGCAGCTGTGCATGTGTGCTGAGTCACTTCAGTCGTATTTGACTCTCAGATGGTATGGTCTGTAGCCCACCAGGCTCCTCTGTCCCTGTGGACCTATGCTAATCCGAGAATACATTAGCTAGGGTGACTTTGGTGTTCCTGCAGCTAGCTGCTTTCTCCAAAATTCGTCTGAAGATGTTTGATTAGTATTTATTTTGTATGAAGGCATTGGTTAAAGCAATGGTTCCTGGAATCAGACATGTTTTCATTTGTGTTCTCTTTTCTGCTATGTCTCATCATTACAGCAACTTCCTCATCGCTTCTGGGTCTCAGTTTCTTACCTGGAAAAACGGGAAGATTATCTCTTACCTCAAGGGATTGTGTGTATGTGTGTGTGTGTGTGTGTGTGTGTGTGTGTGAAGTACTTCATAGTTCCCAGCACTTGATGATGAGTGAATAATAAAATGTTGCCAAATATTACTGTTTGGTTTGCAATAATAATAATTAGAAACATTATTTTCAAAAGTCATGATGCTCCATTTAAGTGATCACATCATAATTTATGAGGTATTAAATATTTTCCCATTTGAAATACAGACCCTTATTACACAGCTTTTGCCCTGAAGGACTCCTTTTCCATAAAGGTGCAACAGTTCAAATATGCGTGTGGGGACACACAAGCACGCACCTACTCACAGACTTTTGCTTGAAGGCCTTTTGGTGGCAGGTGATTAGATTCCGAATTGATTTTGGTAGCTAAGGAGGGGCTTGCTGACTCCCCTCCAGCCCTCGCTCCCCACACTGTCACTACAGTAAGGCCAGAAACAATCACAAAAGAATCAGAGGGAAGTGTTTAGAAAGCAGGGAGAAGGGATGAGAGAAGATGATACGAAGGCGGCCGCCCCCTGCCCTCTCCCTCATACCCTTCTCAGTCTCTCTATCTGCAGGTGGGATGGTCAGCAGGAAAAATAGCAAAGGACCCCCATCCCATGCCTTGTATTTCCGTGAGCAGCAGACAAGAAAAATAGGCAGATGGGGACCATCCTCTCACTGCCTGGCCTGGACATGAGAGGTGCGGAGCAGGGAGGCAGAGAGACGGGAGAGATGGGGCAGGAGCCAGAATCCGGCTTTGCTTCTGAGGCCTCAGCTGTCGGATGTCTAAGGAAGAGCAGGGAACAGCTGGAGGCACTGGCTTTGGAGAAGACATACATTTCTGGCCTGAGTAACACCTAGGTAACTTTGCATTTAAAATCCTGCTCCCATAATAGGAACCAAACTATCGGGCTATTTGATTTGTAGAAGATCACGTAGAATAAGAGGAAGAAATGGCAACCCACTCTAGCATTTTTGCCTGGAGAATGCCATGGACAGAGGAGCCTGGTGGGGTCCAGGTGTGGTACAGTCCATGGGCTCGCAACGAGTCGGACACCCCCCTTCCCCCCCACCCCA
>SJYV01015106.1:261370-279676 GCA_006410875.1 Neotragus pygmaeus
GGGAGCAGCTGGTCTTGGGTTCTCCTGGGCGGCTCTATTAAGTGACGCCTTTGGAACTTGTTTGGAGGGGTCTCAATTCACTGGGGTCAGCACCTGCAACTTACCTTCTCAGTTTAACTTACCGACGACCTAAGCGCAAAACTACTATTGCATTGAGTAATCAGTCTCGGGATTATGTATTTACTATGTTCCATAACCTTCCACCCACTAGAGGTGGTTAGAACACCTTGGGTCACGAGTCCTAATATCTTAGCCCGATTCTGTAGACCTCTGTCCACTAAAGGTGACTGGAACAGTCTAATTCTGGGATTTAAGATGCAGTCTTAATCACTCTCAAGTGTCCAGCCATAAAGCTGTTTTTCTCCCTTCATTTTAGCTGGGGTAATCTGTCAGTGGCACTAACAAGATAGTTCTCAGCCCTGGTTGCAACTGGGAGCTGTTAAACCTCCCCCACCCTGAGTGATTCTGGGATCAGATTCAAGCAGCAGTATTTTTTTCTAACCTCCCAGGTGATGCAACCGTGCAGCCCAGGCTGAGAACTGCTGCTGGAAACCAGCTTGTGTGGGAATGGCACATCATGCTGGTCCACACGGCTTCTCTCTAGTTCCTCCAGGGTGTATGGTAGGAAGGAGGATGGGGAAGGGCTGATGGTCCTTTAATCAGCTGGAAGTGGTGGTGGTCCTCTCCTTGACTGGGTGCTGTTACTTCCTCAATTCATTAAGCCTCACTCCCCATCCAACTGACATCTGAGTGCTGGCTCTGTTCCGAGGCATATTGTGGGCCCTTTGAAGGGTTCTGTGGGCTTCTGAGGGGGCACTAGTAGTAAAGAACCTGCCTGCCAATGCAGGAGACATCAGAGACATGGGTTCAATCCCATGGGTTCAGTCCTCTGGAGGAGGGTATGGCAACCCACTTCAGTATTCTTGCCTGGAGAATTCCATGGACAGAGGAGCCTGGTGGGGCTACACTCCATAGGGTTTCAAAGAGTAGGACATGACTGAAGTGATTTAGCACACGCACGTGGGCTTGGTAAGATGGCAGAAGCCACAGTGTTTTCTAGAATACTTGCTTGACCAAAGGGGCACTCACATAACATATTCTTGCTGCACAGAGGTGGGAGTGCAGAGGGCACCCCAATAACCATTTCCTACATGTCCACCATAGCCGCCCCTCCATCTCCCTCTCAATCTTTTTCCCACTCAGGTGTCAGACCAGCACTTGGCTGAACAAACTCTGTTATTAGTCAGGGTTCATCCAGAGGATGGACGGATAGGATGCTTTAAGCATGTCTTCAGAGAGAGACACACACAGGAAGGAGGTGGATTTTAAGGAACTGGCTTATATGATTGTGGGGCTGGGAGGTCTAAAATCTATAGGGGATGTGGACAGGCTGGGGAGCCAGGGAAGAGTTGATATTGAAGTCTTGAGGCCAAAGGCAGTCTGGAGGCAGAATTCCTTCCTCTTCAGTAGGTTTCAGCCTTTTTCTCTTAAGGCCTTCAACTGATTAGATGAGGCCCATCCTGTGACAGAGGGTAACCGGCCCCACGTAGAGTCTACTGATTTAAGTGTTAATCACACCTTCAAAAGACCTTCACAGCAGCATCTAAACTAGTGTTTGACCAAATAACTGGCCATCTCAGTCTAGCCATGTTGACACATAAAATTAAGCATCCCAAAATCCAACTGGGAAATGAAATACGTACCTCTTCGTTCCAGGGAGAGGAAACCCCTCTTTCTCCTCATGGGAGGAAAGAGCTTACAGGTCACCCGCTCCTTTCCCTTTCTGCCTGTTCTCTTAGTTGCCTGGGGAGGGGGCGGGTGTTGGGAGAGGAAGCTGAGGCTAAATTGGTGCTTCACTTCCGGCCTGGGAGCTGGACCCCACTAAGCATATTTGCTACCATCTTGCTTAGCGCATAACGTACTTAGTCCAGTTTGTTCTTAGCTTTGGGCCTTAATAACAACTCTAGGATACCAGGAAAATCCCAGTCAGTATCTTGGTATATATTGAATATTGTGTTTGACAACATAGCCCTCCTACATGGTTTATTTATTTCTTATATGTATCTGGAACTCACTTAAATACTTTGTGACTTGAGATACAGGAAGCTTCTGAGACTTGTAGGGCCCGATGCTTATACAACTTGAGGAATGATTTTTAAGGAAAAAAAAAAAAAAGCTACAAACACAAATGTAGGTCAGAGACTTAAAACGGAAGTATGCGAGAAAAAAAGCCCTGGAATTTAAGCTTCCTTATTATTATGGACTGAACTATATCCCCTCCAATTCATATGCTGAAGCCCTAGCCCCTAGTGTGACTGTATTTTTAGATGGGGTCTTCAGGAGGTGATTAAGTCTCGGTAAAGACTCTGCTGGCAATGC
Source organism: Neotragus pygmaeus (assembly GCA_006410875.1). NCBI lineage: Eukaryota > Metazoa > Chordata > Mammalia > Artiodactyla > Bovidae > Neotragus > Neotragus pygmaeus. The sequence continues at coordinate 263,750 of SJYV01015106.1, forward strand.
AGGAGACACAGGTTCCATCCTTGGACTGGAAAGATCCCCTGGAGGTGGAAATGACAATCCACTCCAGTAATCTTGCCTGGAGAACCCCATGGACAGAGAAGCCTGATGAACTACAGTTCATAGTGTCGCAGAAAGAGTCGGACATGACTGAACAACTGAACGACAACAAATTTAAATGAAGTCATAAGGGCAGAGCCCTAATCCAGTAGGACTGGTGACCTTACAAGAAGAGGAGGAGGTTTCTCTCTCTCTATCTCCACCCCTTTCCTCTCTCCACCCCATGGCACAGCAAGAAGGTCCCAGCTGCAAGCCAGGATGAGCGCTCTCCATAGGAACCAAATTGGCCAGCCTCCAAGACTGTGAGAAATAAGTTTCTGTTGTTTGAGCCACCTAGTTTATGGTATTGTATGGCAGCCTGAGCTAAGACAATTATTCTAATGGTAAACTTACCTTTGCTAAGATGAGATAGGTAATATTGCACAAGCACACATATGTATATGAGCATACACACATGTATATATATGTATATGGAGCTTCCCAGGGCTATATAAATATATATATATAGCTTCCCAGGTGGCTCAGTGGTAAAGAACTTGCCTGCTAATGAAGGAGATGCAGGAGACCCATGTTCAACCCTTGAGTTGGGAAGATCCTCTGGAGAAGGAAATGGCAGCCCACTCCAGTATTCTTGTCTGGGAAATCCCATGGACAGAGAAGCCTGGTGGGCTACAGACCATGGTGTCACAAAAGAGTTGGACAGCACTTAGTGACTATACCACAAATTATATATATATATACATATATATGTATACATATGTAAAACTTGCTTTTCCAGGATAAATCAAGCTTTTTTCTACCTTATTGGAAAAACATTTTTTCATTACTTCCTAATCCCTTTACTGCCATCTTATTTAACTTCTGAACTCCAGTTGGCAGTTGTTAATACATCCTTATTAGAGTCAAGTGTTCTGGAAACAAGTCATACATCCTTCCATATGGTAATGGAAAGTTTTAATTGCTTGGAGTGAGCTATTTGATCAGTCTGTTTGCCCATTTTCTTTCAGAGGATAAACGAATATTTGTTAGGCACTGAATGCAAGAGAGAGTGCAAAGCCCGCACGTAATATCTGTTGGGTGCAATTCATATTTTAAATGTAATAATTGTAGCCTTTCCAGATCATTATTTTTTAATGTAGTTAAATATAATTCATTAGCAGGGTGCTGTAAATAGCAGTGGCATCTGCATCACTGTAGTTAATAATGTGCTCGGCAGGTTGGGAGCCTGGGGAGATTTCCGTGGCCTGGTTTAGTAGGACCACAGGATGGTTGCGCATTGTCAGTTGCAGGGGGAGGGGCTGGTAGGCTTCTGCTGGTGAGCGACAGTTGTCTCCAGTGAGTTGGGACCAGTCTGTTCTACCTTCATATCCACTCAGCACACAGGACAGCAGTCAGCCCTCCCTAGTATTAAAGCACCGAGAATGTTCATGGACCATTTGTTTCCAGGATTCTGATTGTCTACAGAGGACAAGGTTGCGACTTTTAAGAAAAAAAAAAACCTGTTCTAGAGCTGTCATTCTGCTACATTTCAGTGTTTCCCGTTTACCTTGGTGAATAAAGATGCAGAGCAAGTGTTTTGAGAGCATGATGGAAGGTACAGGGCAAAGGAACAGACGCCTGATTCTCCATCATCCTCTGTAGTCTCCCATCTCCTCTAAATCGCAGATCAGCTTCTTTTTTCCTTTCTCCTCTTTTTCTTTTACTCCCCATATACAACCCTCTCTTGTGCTTTCCCCTGTTTCACATCACATTTTTTTTTCTTCCATTTCTCCCTCCTAGTCTCCTCTCTCCTTTCTGGCTGCTGCCAACCCATCAGCATTCTTTTTCCCGCAAATCAAAGTCGCCTTGTGGACCCTCTGGTGTTCCTCCTGTGTGCAGGTACGAAAGCCGTGAAGTCTGAGATGCCGCAGAGACACTTTGCAGGGGACTGCCCCTCAGTGCAGGTCCCAGCCCCACATCTGCAGTGCTCAGGATGTGCTAACGAGCTGTGCCAACGCCGGGGGTGGGCAGGAGTGCCCAGTGCCTCTCCTGACCGAGGTGCCCTCTCCCCCAGGCACCTGCTCTGCTGCTGGCCAGTGGAAACCTGGTATCTGCAACTTCTCCGCAGACATGAGAGGGGAAAGCTTCTTCACTTTCCCGGAGCTCACCTCCAGGTGTGCGTCTTCTTTGGGAAAGCCCTGCTGCTCTCAGAAAGCAGGAGGGGAAAACTCTCCACCGAGCCCTCCCTGTCCAGCGTCTTCTGTTCCGTCGTCGTCTTTGTTGGCCTTCAGCCGCTAAGTCCTGTCTGACTGTGACCCCATGGACTGCAGCACGTCAGGCTTCCCTGTCCATCACCAACTCCCGGAGTCTGCTCAAACTCATGTCCATTGAGTCAGTGATGCCATCCAACCATCTCATCCTCTGTCGTCCCCTTCTCCTCTTGCCTTCAAGCTTTCCCAGCATCAGGGTCTTTTCCAATGAGTCAGCTCTTTGCATCAGGGGGCCAAAGTATTGGAGCTTCAGCTTCAGCATCAGTCCTTCCATTGAATATTCAGGATGGATTTCCTTTAGGACGGACTGGTTGGATCTCCTTGCAATCCAAGGGATTCTTGAGAGTCTTCTCCAGCACCTCAGTTCAAAGTCATCAATTCTTCAGTACTCAACCTTTTTCATTGTTCAGCTCTCACATCTGTACATGACTACTGGAAAAACTGTAGCTCTGACTATACGGACTTTTGTAGGCAAAGTAATGCCTCTGCTTTTTAATATGCTGTCGTCTAGGTTTGTCATTGCTTTTCTTCCAAGGAGTGAGCGTCTTTTAATTTCATGGCTGCAGTCACTGTCCACAGTGATTTTGGAGCCCAAGAAAATGAAGTCTCTCACTGTTTCCATTGTTTCCCCATCTATTTGCCATGAAGTGATGGGACTGGATGTCATTGTCTTTAACCCAGAGGAAAGTGGAGGACATCTCAGGTCTCTAGTTGTTTCTAAGTCTGCTTTTGGAGGAAGGCCTCGGAGGGAAAAGGCACCCATTCTCTCCCATTCTTTGGGGCTCCTTGGGGGGCTCATTCCCTAAAGCACCAATTACATGAGTCACTTTAAAAAGGAGACACACAGAGTGTTAGAGACATAGGACTATGGTGCACATTCTGCCTCCCTGCATCTAGTCCTCTAGATTCATTTCTGAAGTTTTATTAATAAAACATTATTAATATTTCATATTAATATTATAAATATTAATACTAGGTATGTATGGAAGAGGTACTAAAAATTTCATCTGCTTTTCCTGTCATTTGTCTTTTGTTTATTGTATTTATTGATCACTGTATCTACCCATTTACTGACAATTTATAAGAACAAATAGATAATGTAAAATAAATTTTAAAATTTACTTGATACATCTGAGTTTTTGTTTAATGCAGTGCCTGAGTCCTGGCCCGTAATATCAGCTATTCAATTTATTTCTTTCATAAAAAACTCCATTTATTTTATTAGCTCTTCTTCCACACTAATGATTGAATAGTTTTTCCCCCACTGGTCTTGGTTATCAAACAGAGTGAGAAAGAGCATGTTTTCTACTCCCAGTTCTATTCTTTCCTTTGTTCTCCTCTAAGCAATTTCTCCCAAACTACCCACAATGATAGTAATGATGGTGATGATGATGAAAAACTGTGCTTTCTTTATTTACCCTGATTTCTTCTTGGCTCAGTGTAAAAAATAATGTCATTTCAACCTAGTTTTTTGTCTTCAGGGAAAGGAATGTTTTCAGAGATGTGAGAAAATACAGGGATTTTGATTGGAATTAGAATTCAGGCAAAGAGCTAGAAGCTACACATATTTGCTTGATTGAAGAAAGGGACACAATGTTTTGATAGTTAGAAATTAAAGTGGGGCTCAGCTAATAGAAGAACATTTTCTCTGCTAAAAAGCTTTTATATTTAACCAGTAATAAGTGAACTAATCAGTAAAAAAAAAAAAAAAAGGTAGTTTTGAGGGGGATGTGTCTGGTGTGCTGAGCTAAGGAATGAATCCATCAGTAACCACATCCTTCTGGGGGTCTGTCATGCGCAGAGAACTGCATGTCCTGTGTGTGCCGATGAGGGGACTCAGCAGTCAACAGCACTCAACAGAACGTACGTAAACCACATCCCAGGTCCTGCGCGAGGTGCTCCATTTCTCCGTCAGTCTTCTGAGTTTCAAAGCAACACAGACAAATGCCTGTGAAAACCATTCCTTCAATATTGTTCATAGACTCTCAATTCGGCACGGCCAAGACTGAATGGACCTTCTCTCTGCCTGTTAAGTGGCATCTTTTCACAGCCAGGCCTGGCTCACGTTTGTTGCCATTCACCTCTCTCCATACAGTCACACATCCTTGAGTTTAGCTGATTTCCCCTTTAAAGAGCAGCAGAAGCTGTCTCCCCCGCAGCCTGCTGCTGTTACCCTGGTTTTTGTGTCTTCGTGCCTGTGCTCTTGCAGTNTCCCCGAGACCAGCAGCCTCAGAGCAGGATGCAGGAATCTTCCTCTCCCGTTCTTCTCCAGGAAACCCTCTCATCCCTGCTACCCTCTGCTTTGGCATCTCTGCCAAATGCAAGGGCCCTGGCTGCCTCCCTTCCCTCAGCAAATGCTGGATAAACCTCCTCTGCTTGTTCTCCTGGAATTGGTCTTGGTTTATTTCCTCGTATCTTAGCTCATGGGAGGGTGTGATATTAATTGGGTGAGCCCACAATTTTGGGGGGGCTTCCTGGTGGCGCAGATGGTAAAGAATCAGTTTGCAATGCAGAAGACCTGGGTTTCATCCCTGGGTCAGGAAGATCCCCTGGAGCAGGAAATGGCAACAGTAGCGACTTTTCTGGAGCTCCTTCTGCGCATCTCTCTCCTGTCCCCAGTTGAAAAGGAACAGATAGGGGGCAGATAATATACACGCTCCGCCACATCAAAATGACCTACTTCAGGGACAGGGGAGTGTGAGAGCCGTTCCTTCCTCCTTCCTTGCAAGTCCAGAAGAGCATCCTTTTCAGCCGAACCTGGGAGTTCCTTTTAGACAACCCTTCAGACCTGACTGGTGTATCGGGCTCATTTTTATCCTTAAGAGGCTAAGAATGGGCACGTGGGACTCTCTCAATTGGGAACATTTGTTTCATTATTTTTGCTTTTATTTAGTCATTCAATGCATATTTACTATGTGCTAATATAAAGGCTTGAATTTATTTTTTTAACCTCAGATAAATGGTTTATTTAATAAGTAATAAATAAGGAGGAACTTTGTCCTGATTAAAAACCTCTTTTTGATCTGAACACATGAAGTGTTCAGCAACTACTGATAAATAAGAATAAGGAACTTGACATAGTAATAAATCAGGTGAAAAGACCTAAGAGTTTTGGCTGATTATAAATGAGGGTTGAATTTTTTTGTCTTTTATTTTCAGAGACATTTTTGACCACATACTTTTGATTCAGGAGAAACTGAAGTTCCCCTGTGGGGCTCCTGGGAGACAGCTGTCCAAAGTTCAGCCACAAGGACTAGACGCATCCTTCAGGATCTCACCAAGAGGTTTTATTTTTCACCCCAGCTTTTCATACTTTTCATCAGTTTTCTGATGCTAAGCTTTTATGCTCTTGTTTCTAAGCTTGTTTGTTTTTTAGTTACTGGTGTAGTGCAGAAGTACTCTTGGAATATTCTCATTGTTTAATGCTCAGACATCAAGTCTAAGCCATTACTATACATTTACTCATTTATTTGACAAGTATTTATTAAGGGCCTGCAAAGTTGGGGTTTTGGGCTTCCCAGCTGGTTCAGTGGTAGTGAATCTTCCTGCCAGTGCAGGAGACCCGGGTTTGATCCTTGGGTTGGGAAGATCCCCTGGAGAAGGAAGTGGCAACCCACTCCAGTATTCTTACCTAGACAATCCCATGGACAGAGGAGCCTGGCCGGCTACAGTCCATGGGGTCGCAAAGAGCTGGGCACGACTGAGTGACTGAGCATACACACAGGTGGATTTAGCAGGAAGCCAAAGACACTTAAGCCGGAGGGCCCTTCACTGCCTCTCTCCTTCCGAGTCCGTGGGAGGGGCCCTGCCATCTCTTCGACACGCTCACTGATTTTGCAAAACTTGCAAGAGTCACGTATTTTAGCCAATATCCGTTAAGATGTATGTTGTTTTCTCTGCAACCTCACCTCTTGTCAAACCACTTCCTCTCATGTTGCCTGAGGTTAGAAGAACTTTGGGGAAATTTGAGACCTGCCTAGGAGGAAGCTGAGCTGGAGATTTACTTGGTTTGAGTGTGGTGGGATATGTTTGTGTGCACAGCAAAGTTCTTGTGGCCAAAGATTCATGATGGGCCTAGTGGCAAAGCCGGAGCTTCAGTTCTGCTGCTGATGGGTATTAACACCATACTCAGTGACTTCCACTCTCTTTGGTGGCCAATCAACTAGCCTTGGATTCTTTCACTTAGATACCCCCTTCCCTGACACCTGCTGGCTGTTGCTGCTAATCCTGCCTCCCTTGCTAGCTCCCACACACCTGCCTCGACTCATCGCCCACTGTTAGCTTTCTTACACACCACCCTCCATGCGAACAGGACTCCTCGCCCTTAGCACATGCTTGACCCTGAGATGGCCTTGCTCATCCCTATCCACACAGGTTCTTACTCACTTCTTGCTCATTTGACATGAAATAGTGACACTCAGGGGCTTCCCAGTTTAGCAGGAAAGAATCCGCCTGCAATGCAGGCGATGCAGGTTTGATCCATGAGTTGGGAAGATCCCCTAGAGGAAGGCATGGCAATCCACTCCAGTATTCCTGCCCGGGAAATCCCATGCACAGAGGAGTCTGGGTGGGCTGCATCCACGGGTTGCACACAGTCAGACACAGCTGAAGCGACTGGACACGCATGTTCACTGACACACAGAGAGATGACGTAAAACCCATGTCTACTCACTCATGTTTATCGATGAGACAGCAAGAGACATCGCCACCCATCAGGTTTCAAACCCCAAGGGCATACAGATTTGTCCTGTCAGACTTTACTTGGAAACACAAATTCAAGATGAACTTAAGGGTGTCAAGGCCACCTCCACAGAGCAGTGAGCCCCAAGCATGGGGCCTCCGTATGCGGGGATCTCCACGCAGCGGCACTGGTCAATCCCCTGTGAAGGCAGTGCTAGAAGGAAGAGCAGGCAACAGGCCATTGAAGCAGTCTGGGTGAGGAAAGGGTGATAGAGGGAACTGGGGTGAGAGAAAGGTGATAGCAGGGAAGACGGGAGAAGGGGAGCGACTGGGATGTACTTTGAAGGTAGAATCAATAGGCTTTCCTGTTGGATGGATGAGGGGAATGAGAAAAAGTGTGAAATCTGGCCTGCTTCCCACACTTCCGTCTTGAGCATCTGTGTGGAAGAAGCATCTATATGGCACCTTTGACTTCAGGGGAAAGACCATCCATTTGGTTTTGGCCTCCTGGGGTTTGAGATCTTTTGGATATCTGAGTAAGACAGTTGCAACTAGGAGGCTGGCATTCCAGGGAGGGGTGGGTGTCAGAGATAGAAATTCTAAAACAGACATTTTTTAGAAAGAGGTTTAAAGCTGTGAGACTGACTAAGATCACCAAGACAGAAGTGCAGCTGAAAAAGAGTAATCTGAGCCCCAGTCCTCTTTCGAGTTGAGGTGTTCTAGAAAACAGTCCAAATAGAGTGGAATTAAATGCACTTTATTGAATTGATGTTCCAAGGTAATGCGTGCCGCAGTCGCCCATTCCTCTAGAATGGACTGCTTACTGGAAGTTAGGTGAAGGAGGGCGTTCATTTAGAAGGGGCTGTCCCATCACATCTGTGGTCATCCTTTATCCTTGGGAGAGATTTGCTCTTTGTGGAGATACGCCAGAGCTTAGAACCAGAGCTCAAGTTCACCCAGCCTGCTTTGTGGTGGGGACACATGTGTGATCAGAAGCTTCCAGGCAGCCACACCGGCTTGATACTTTGGGTGGGGGTGACGTCAGGACCCAGGCTCTGTGCAGAGGTTTGTGTTGCACACCTCCCCCTTCTCAAGAGGAAGAGTTGAGGACAGGTGGTGGTTTTCTGGTGGCTGTGAGACTGATCTCCTGGTGGCCCAGCGTGTGATTTGAGGGCATGGCAGTGGGAGCATCAACCATGGTGGTCCCTCACCCAGCCAGTCATCGGCGTGGCTTTGGAAATTTCCAGGATGCCTAACCTTTAGCCTAGTTTGCCAGCCCTCCCAACCCCACTGTGAACACTCAATTTTTCTTTCATAAGCTCCTTTATTACAGGATTACCGTTGTTGCTTACAAGAGAAAACAACGACTAAGCTAATGTCCCTAAATGGGACTGCTAATCATATAAATGATTTGATATTTGTAAAGCACACAGTGCCTGGCAGATAAGCCCTATATGAGTATTTTGCCTTTTAATGAATAATTCTCACTTTGGATCCCAAACTCCATCCTAAGACTCTCAGATCACACTCACATTATATAAGCATCTCTCTCTCAAAGGGGATGTTTTGATTTGACATGAGACAGTTTGCAACACCAGAAAAGTACGTTTGTCCTATAGGAGATGTAAATCTAAATAAAATCCGAGCCCAAGGCTACATTATTAAAAGAGTTCAATGGGAAGATCTGCTATTAATAAGGAATTGAATTTTAAGAACTGCTTACTTGGTCCATACCACACTGTCTTAAGAGCTGATTGTTCTGTCATTTGAAAATAATAAAGTGTCAGACTCAACACCAATCACATGAAGTCAAAGACACAAATCAGAGAAGTCTGTGGGCAGCTCTGAGGGGGAAAAAGACAGTAATGAGCTCCTGTAGAATAAATCATTTTCAGCTCGCATCCTTGTGTAGACAAGAGGCTCCCAGGGATGTTGAGTTGAAGCGGCGAGTTGCAGCAAAGAAAGCTCTGCCGACCAGATTTGTGTCCTGCCTCTGGCAATTACTTTGTGATGTGGTGAAGACACGTAACTTTTGGAGATGATTAGAGTGGATGACATATGTACGCTTCTTGTGTGATAATGGGCTTCTCAGGTGGCGCCAGTGGTAAAGAACCAACCTCTTAGCAATGGAGATGTAAGAGATGTGAGTTTGATCCCTGGGTTGGGAAGGTTCCCCTAGAGGAGGAAATAGCAACCCACTTCAGTGTTCTTGCCTGGCAAATTCTGCAGGCAGAGGAGCCTGGGAGTCTGCACTCCAGGGAGTCACAAAGACTGACGCAGCTTAGCATGCTTGCTCTGGGTAGAGCAGTTGCTCAGTACACGTTTGTTCCTTTTTTCTCACTCTCCTCCCATCAGTTGTAAAACCAGGATGTTCACACTGTGTGCATTTCAAGACTGACACATTGTCATTAGAGTTTAACACAACAACCCATGCTTAAGGAATTTTGTAAACTAGAAGCTTTTGTTTTTGAATGTGACACACTTCTGATTTTTTGCTACATTTTGAGTCCAAAGAGTGTGGCAAGTGTTTGGAATTGGCCAGAATGTTTGATAGGCTGTGAAAAAAAAATTCTTACCAATTGTTTTGACGAAGGGAGAAGTTGAATGAAGTGATGTTGAAAGGGAGTGGTTTGTGGTCATTAAATGCTATTGAGTTCATTAAAAGCATATATACAAGGATGATGAAATAGAAAAACGTGTGTCGCCTATCAAAAGGTATTGCAAACTGAATGAGAAAACTACTGCTACATTAAATTTCAGAAACATCATATTCAATTGCTCCTGAATATTGGTAAATATGAATTCTCCAAGGATATATCATAAGTAGCTCTTCTTCAGCTTTTGTTGGACCCTGGAATAGAATCAAAGCCTCTGTAAAGACTGCCTTTGGCTGTAACATTTCTCTGAAAGCTTCTGGGAAATGGTCAATAAAGGGACATAGTTCTTTATGGATGAAGACCGTGACTTGCCAAAAAAGGCTGGGTGTGAGAGTGGCTGGTGGGAAAAAAGGAATGAAAAGGGAAAAGGATTGAGACATGATCACAAAGTCCAGTGGTAAATGGGACTTCAGGAAAGGTTTGATCCAGGGTCTCGATGATGTCAGGAAGAGGTCTTTATCTCTTTACTCTTCCTCCCTGCTGTTCATCCTAAGTGGAATCCCCATCATGTTTGTTGGCTTCAGGGAACATAAGGGAGGCCAATGTGGCTACAACTTTGAAAATCATAGTGAGACAGGCAGGAGAATTAAGTAGAAGATGGGCAGGAGACAGAACATATGTGGCCTTGACCACCAGGCAGAAAGCTTGACTGTTCTATTAAGAGCAGTGTTTTTAAACAAGGGAGTTACATGGTGTGATGCACAGTTCTAAAACACTGATTATCCGTACAGAATGGTTTGGTGAAGAGCCAGAGAGGAAACAGAGCACCAAGTAAGTTAAATGGTTGTATTTGTCGCTCAGATCGAGGTAAAGATTGGGGTGTGAGAGATGAGAGAAAGGAAGGACTCATGAGCAAGATGCTTTGCCTGTGGCACTTCTTTGTACCCCAAATTTAGAGTGTCTTTCCTGGTATGTATTTTGCCAGGGACCCCAGGGGTATTACCCATCTGTGACCAGTTTTTAATGTTAATTTTTTTGACTTTGGTTATTAGACAGCTCTCAACCTAATATTACATGAGAAGGGGGAAAAAAAAGAGTGACTAAACAAATGGGATCTAATTAAACGTAAAAGGTCTTGTACAGCACGGGAAACAAGATGCAAAGACAAACCTCAGAATGGGAGAAAATAATTGCAAATGATGCTACTGACAGGGGATTAATTTCCAAAACATACAAACAGCTCCTGTAGGTTAATATCCCCCCCAAATCAAACAACCCCCCCAAAAAAAATAGGCAGAAGATATAGATACACAATTCTCCGAAGAAGACATACAGATGGCCTTCAGACATGAAAAGATGCTCAACATCACTCATGATTAGAGAAATGCAAATCAAAACTACAATGAGGTATTACCTCAGGACTATCAGAATGGCCATCATTAAAAAGTCTACAAATAGTAAATGCTGGACAGAGTGTGGAGAAAAGGGAACCCTCCTACTCTGTTGGTGAGAATGTAAATTGGAGAGTGGATGCTGGCTCTCACCACCACTCTAATTCAGCATTGGAATGGAGGCCTCAGCCAGTGTAATAGACAATAAAAGAAATAAATATATAAACATTGGAAAGATCAAGATGGATTATCACTATTAGAAGAGTATGTGATTTTTCTCCCTAGAAAAACCAAGAGAATCAAACCCAGTAAGTCTTAAGATGTATGAATTAGAAGTCTGTATTATCTTTATGAGGCTTCCCTGGTGCCTCAGATGGCAAGGAACCTGCCTGCAGTGCAGGAGACCTGGGTTTGATCCCTGGGTCGTGAAGATCCTCTGGGGAAGGGATTGGCTACCCACTCCATTTTTCTTGCCTGGAGAATCCCATGGACAGAGGAGCCTGGAGTGCTACAGTCCATGGGGTAGCAAAGAGTCGGACACGACTGAGTGACTAACACTTTCAATTTTCATTATCTTTGTTATCATTTAGTGACAACTCCATCCTAGGGTCTGAACTGAAGATGCGATGTTACTATCTTACTTAATCATCATAACAAACTTGTCATTCCCATTTCACAGGTGAAGAAATATGCTCAGAGAGGAATTAACTTACTTAAGTTAACAGTGAGTGGGAAATCTGGGGTTTGAATTCAGGGCACTGAGTCCAAAGTTCCTGCCCTTTACCACTGGGCTCAACTCACTCCAAACATAATTTCCATCCCTACAAACTTGAGTGGAAAAGAAGATATAGTCCATAATTATGCGATAAATCATAAATGCCCAAGAATAAACCAAACAAGATACATCTGTACCCAAATGAAGAAAAACTGCTAAATGTTCTTGAAGGAAATAAAAGAAAATCTAAATATAGTCAAAATCATACCACTCTTGGGTGGAAAGCGCACTTATTACTATGAAGATGTCGCTTCTCGTTAATTAACCTATAAATTCAATGCAATCCCAATTAATAACTGAAAAGGGTTTATTTAACGCAAATTTGTTAAGCTGGTTCTAAAGTTCATTTGAAAGAAAAATCCAAAGGCCATTAAAAAAAGATTAACAGTTTTGACTACATACAAAGATTTCTGTGTGTGTCAAAACACTGTGTGTGTTAGTCATTCAGTCGTGTCCAACTCCGTGATCTGTGGACTCTAACCTGCCAGGCTCCTCTATCCATGGGATTTTCCAGGCATGAATACTGGAGTGGATGGCCATTCCCTTCACCAGGGGATCTTCCCAACCCAGGGGTCAAACTCAGGCCTCCCACGTGGCAGGCAGATTCTTTACCGTCTGAGCCACCAGGGAAACCCCAAAACTCTATACACAGAGTGAAAAAAAAAGATGATAGCTTAGGAAAAGTTTTTTGCCATACATAAGACAGACAAAGTGTCAGATATGGAAGTGACAAACAGCCTGACAGATGAGATAAAGCTCTGAACAAGCAATTCACAGAAACGGAAATGTAAATGGTCAGTAAAATATGAAAAGATGCTCAAAGTCTCAAGTAGTCAGGTAAACAGAAATCAAATGACGGAAATTTCAATTTCTGCCTATCAGATTGGCAAACATTTCAAGATTATTAGCATCCAGTATGGGCAAGGGTGGAGGGAAATGGACACAATCTTCATTGTTGGTGGAAGATTAAATTGTTATTGAGGGAGGAAATGAACAGGCCGAGCTGACTCCATCTTGAAAAAGAAGGAAACTCCATCTCGCACTTTCAGTGAGCTTTGGACTATGTGCCTGGTAGCCACAGGGATAACATACCTACCGCTGAACTGGCCTCCTGGACTGATAAACAACAGATTCCATACCAAAATTTCCCATCGCCAAAAAGAATGTAATAATCCCCTATATTGTCCCTCACCTTTGTAATCATTATGACACCCATTGGTGTAGGCTACGATGTATAACCAGCTGACCCTTCTGATTATGAATCATGGCTGTAACCTGATGGTATCTGCCTTTAACACTTTCCAGGCTAGGTTTAAGGAATCTGGGGATGTGGGCTTGAGTAGTACACTTAAGGTATATAAGGTTTTCACAAAAGTCGATTGGGGTCCTTGGCTAAGAGGAGACTCTGCCTTGGGCCCGTCAGTGTAATAAACTGCACTATCTGCATTGTCCTTCTGAGTGAGTTTGTTTCCGGGAACACATGGCTACAACAATGTAATCTTTTCAAGTAATCTAATGGTATCTATTTGGGCTTCCCTAGGGGCTCAGACAGTAAAGAATCTGCCTGCAGTGCAGGAGACCTGTGTTCCATCCCTGTGTTGGGAGGATCCCCTGGAGAAGGGCATGGCAACCCACTCTAGTATTCTAGCTTGGAGAATCCCCATGGACAGAGGAGCCTGGTGGGCTACAGTCCATGGGATTGCAAAGAGGTGGATATGACTGAGCTACTAAGTACAGCACACACAGTGGTATCTATTAAAATTGAATATGTATATATGCTTTCATCCAGAAATTTCATTTCCAAGGAATCTAATCTGCAGGAATCAAGCTACCAGTAAAATAAGGATATGTATAAACGTGCTACTCCAGTATGGTTTGTAATGGAAAAATAATTACTTGAAAACTCTAAATGGTTGAATGATTTATGTTCATTCATACTATTGACAATTATGCAGCTATTAAAAAAAGATTGCATTGCATCTATAGAAAAATCCATAATATTATTAATGTGAAATAATGTAATCTGCTGAGTAATGATTATAGTAGTTTTGTTAAAGTAAAATACTATAACCCATATATCATAATCTTATATATTTTTATATTTTTGAATGTATTTATTTACATGTATATATATACATAAACTGTAGCAGAATACTTATAAAACTTAACATTGGTTTTTTTTCAGGGTGGTGGGATTGAATGGAACCTGGAGAGAAAGATTATGAACTATCTTAACTCCATTGTTCTTTACCTGTTATAAGCAACTATTGCTATTGTACTTCCAGCTACAAACTGGCACTTGCCATCTACCTCTGCAAAGATCAAATTATGAGCTGCTTCAGTTGTTGACCTTCAACACCCCCTGAAAGGAATTTAGGGTAGAGATCAGAAATGAGGCACTCTGTGTACTGAGAAAAACTAGCAGAACAGGTCCTCAGATAGATATTTTCAGGAGAAGATTTTGTGAGCCCAGTTCTTGCATCTCCTCATATCTAGACCGTGGCCAATTTGTCCATCATGGCAATTTCCAAAATGAGAACCCCCAGCATTGCTGAGGGACCAACAATCGTATATGGGGGCAGACTTGGTATGTCTTATGTGTAAAAGCATCCTATATTCCTCTAAATAATAGTTTAATAGTTATTTGGGGGACATTACGCCTGAAATCAGCCCTGGAATTAATGCCATTCCCTCCATGTAAGATTAACCAAATTCCAGATGAATCCCTAGTGTGCTTCTTTGTTTATGATGTCAGAGTTACTAATCCTTTTTAGCCAAGGAAACAATTATTATGTGTTGCAAATATGGACTCTTTTCAGCTAATCAGTAGACCATTGGGTTAAGAGATAAGAGGAGGAAATCCTTTGTCTTTCAAGATAATCTGCTAGAGAGACCCTTGTGCATGGTGGGTGGGCTGGTTGAAAAAAGAATTCAGGAAAAATTCCCCTTAAGAACTGCTTTGGAGCATGAGGGTTGGCATCTTCCTATCATTACTTTTCTTCCTCAGAAATCCTTTGCCTTACTCAGAACCCCTGGGACTAGTCACGGGAACTGAATAGATCAAATTTAGTTCTTGCTAAGATGTTTTTCCATTGAATGTGAACAAATGAAATTCCTGGGCTGTGTGACTATCAGGTGTGGCTTCAGTGATGTTTGTGTCATCTGAAGGAGAATGCAATCTCTCAGGAAACCCTTTAATGCAGTAAGGAGTTGTTTTTTTTTTTTTGACTTGTGGTAAAAGAAAAATAACATGAAATTTCCCATCTTAACTATTTTTAGGCATACATATGGATCAGTAATGTTAGGTGTATTCATTTTATTGTACAACCAATCTCCAGAACTTTTTCATCCTGCAAAACAGAAACTCAGTTCTTTATCTCCCCCAACTCCTCCCTGCAGCCTCTGGCAACCACCATTCTACTTTCTTTACTAAGAGTTTCTGTGACTACATACCTCGCAGAACAGGAATCACACAGTACTTGTCTTTTTGTGACTGGCTTATGGGCTTCCCAGGTAGCATTCGTGGTGAAGAACCTGCCTGTCAGTGCAGGAGACGTAAGAGGCATGGGTTCGGTCCCTGGGTCAGGAAGATCCCCTGGAGAAGGGCATGGCAGCCCACTCCAGTATTCTTGCTGGAAAATGCTATGGACAGAGGAGCCTGGTGGCCCATAGCGTGGTCCACAGGGTATAGTCCATAGGCTGCAAAGAGTAAGGTACAACTGAAGCGCCTTAGCACACATATTTCCCTTACCATAATGTCCTCAAGGTTCATCCATGCTTTCGCATATATCAGAACTTCCTTTTTAAAGCTGGATAATATTCCAATAGGCATCCAAAAAGGAATTTTAATATTCAAATTTTATATCTATTTCAGTTCAGTTCAGTTCAGTCGCTCAGTCGTGTCCGACTCTTTGCGACCCCATGAATTGCAGCACGCCAGGCCTCCCTGTCCATCACCAACTCCCGGAGTTCACTCAAAATCATGTCCATCGAGTCGGTGATGCCATCCAGCCCTCTCATCCTCTGTCGTTCCCTTCTCCTCCTGCCCCCAATCCCTCCCAGCATCAGAGTCTTTTCCAATGAGTCAACTCTTCGCATGAGGTGGCCAAAGTATTGGAGTTTCAGCTTTAGCATCAGTCCTTCCAATGAACACCCAGGACTGATCTCCTTTAGAATGG
>SJYV01015106.1:281458-349428 GCA_006410875.1 Neotragus pygmaeus
ACGCCAGGCCTCCCTGTCCATCACCAACTCCCGGAGTTCACTCAAAATCATGTCCATCGAGTCGGTGATGCCATCCAGCCCTCTCATCCTCTGTCGTTCCCTTCTCCTCCTGCCCCCAATCCCTCCCAGCATCAGAGTCTTTTCCAATGAGTCAACTCTTCGCATGAGGTGGCCAAAGTATTGGAGTTTCAGCTTTAGCATCAGTCCTTCCAATGAACACCCAGGACTGATCTCCTTTAGAATGGGCTGGTTGGATCTCCTTGCAGTCCAAGGGACTCTCAAGAGTCTTCTCCAACACCACAGTTCTAAAGCATCAATTCTTTGATTTAGTTAGATATAACATTTTAAATTCATCTACTTTAATCCTTAAACAACTTATCCTCTTCCTTTCTTCCTTCTTTCCTCCCTTTTACTTCTTCCCTCCTTCTTTCCTAGCTTCCTTCCTTCCTTCCTTTCATTCCCTAACTGCAATGCCTGCTCTATGACTGAGAGCAAAAAACACAAACGGTTAAGACATTATCGTGTCCTAGAATTTCTCAAGATGGGCATACAGTTATAATCCAAGGCAGAATAGGCCATTTGAGCAATTTGTTAAAGTAACAAAGAAAGACACATCACTTCAAATTGACCTAGGGCCTATTATTTCTAAAAACTCCTGACCGCACTTTCACTCATAGAAGATAAAAGTGGGCTAAGAACATGGCACTGGATAACTTAGGACTGATACTTGGTTCATGGTTTTAGGCTATAAGTTCTGCCTTTTACAGAAAGTAGACCCACTCCATGGGCTTGAGACAATGGTTGTGGTTTGCATTTTTTAATCATTAAAACCAGAAAGGAGGGGTTACTGAGTGTCCTGCTAATGCTCTGGTCTAAGAGTGACAGATAGTGTAACATTCAGCAGAGATAGAAAACCCATAGCGTTATAGGACTGGCCTCTCAAGTTCAGACATTTAGTGAAAACTCAGGTCAAATCTCCTTTTTACTTGCACAGAACGGAGACCCTCATTTCACCTTAACTGAGTTGTTTGCTTCATTCTCTTAGGGTCTATTAGGCTATGCCCCTCAGGCCTTATTTTTGAGTTGATAAATGGGCAAGTTTGGCCCTAAAATGGATTACGGGCCAGGAAGGTGGGGACCGGCTTCTGGCACATTGTGCATTTTATCTTCTATCAATAGCCCTGTTATAGCGCACAGGCTCTCGGGTTTCCTGAGAAATGGAGCCATTTTGTAAACAAAACGCTGTCATTTTAAGCCATTAGAATGCATTATATGAGGCATAATGGCCAAAGGAGCGTGATGGGGAGTCGGTGAGACACAGACTGGTGAACTCTTCGGCTTTCTGACTGCCTTGGGACTTGACGGCCGTAATGAACTCAGCCTTCTCATTACCCTTTGTGTTAAAAAAAAAAAAAAGCAAAAGCATAGATGTGCTTTCCTTCTTCAAGTCGAGGTGGATTTCGCAGTGCTGACTCTAGTTTGCTATTTCAGGGACTCTAGTTATTTTTGGAGTCACAGTCTTCTCTTGGGTTTCCCTGGTGGAGGAGCGGTAAAGAATCTGCCCACCAAGGGAGGAGAGCTGGATTCGATCCCTGGGTCTGGAAGATCCCTGGAAATGGCAGCCCACTCCAGTATTCCTACCTGGGAAATCCCATGGACAAAGGAGCCTGCCAGGTTACAGTCCATGGGGTGGCAAAGAATTGGCCATGACTGAGCACACACACGCGCAGAATCTTCTCTTAAAAGATGTTATTTAATTGCACCTCCCCTTCCAATAATCCCCACCCCCCACACCTAACCCATCCTTCACTTTTTTGGAAACTTCAGCTCCTTAGCTCCTAAGGTGTCAGCCAATAGTTTTAACTACAGAAGAACTTTGTCTCTCATGTTTTAAACTTGGAGCTGAGTCCTTTAACTGCGCTTGTAGGTCCTGTATTATAAAATACAATGTAATTTTTATTTTGTCAATGTACGGGAGGATGGCTCCATGGGAGAACAGCTCTACCACTGCATTCTATGCATTAGTTTCCATGGAAAGTGGATGCCAAGATAGGATTAAACATGCAAAGATTTCATTAGAGGACACTCTCGTGTGGCAGGAAATGGAAAGGATGTTGGGAAAAAACTGGGAGAGCATCAACTCACCGTGCAAATTGAACCCCAGTGAAGAAAAGAGGGAGAGAAGTCTGTGAAAGCATCAGAGGCTGTCATGCAGTTTTTAAGGTTTGTCAAGATCTTGGGGAAATCTTTGGGTCAACGTTGGCAGTCAGAAAGGGTCCCATGTCTCCCAGGAGCCCAGCTGCCTAACCAGCCTCCCTGCCAGCTCATTCGATGGTAGGTAGCCTGGACTTCAAATTCTCAACTTAAGAGCACCAGCCTTTCTCTAAAAACTTCGTTGTCTGAGGCTCCCTCCCTACTAGTGCCTGCCACAGTATTTGATAAACTGCACCCTTGCCTCGGAGGATGGGGCAGGTCAAGGTCCCAACACCACGTTTCAGATGTCAGCAGAGAAGCCCTGAACGCAGTGTGCAGGGCAGGCATGAATTCCCCTTCTGTGCCTGTCATTTCTCTTGCCGTTTTCCAGTCTTACAGCAAGTGAAAGGAAAAGAGTGTGTGCACATGTGGAGGGTGTTGGTAATTATGCCCATCACATATGCAGGGAACAGCCTTTGTTCAGGAGATAAACACAGTCCAACAACCAAGGAGTCATGCTTTTGAGAAATCACGGCAAGACATGATGAAGTCATAGGAAAGGGGAGGGGGCATGTTGGGGTTGAGGTTTGTGAGGCTCTTACGTCCCTCCTGCTCACTAGTCATTAGACCTGTGCTGTCTGGAAACACCTGGTGTCTTTTCAGAAGAGTGAACCTGTGTGCTGTAGTGAATGATGTGTGTAAGAGTGCACAGCAAAGGAGAGCCAGTCCATGGGTTCTCCATCTGTCCTGACCTCACTCGGGACAAATCAGTAAGGTGAATGATTTTTAGATCATGCTTGAGCCTCAAGACCCAGCTAATCACAACCCAAGAAGGATGCTCCAGTAAATTCCTGCTTCAGAGCTTACTTCAACAGGAGAGAGACAGAAGTCAGATTCTCTGTAATGGAGGCATAAAATTATTGAGTCTTTGATGGACCTGGAAACCATTGGTTATTCTTAATGTCATTCAGTTGCTAAGTTAGGTCCGACTCTCTGTGACCCCATGAACTGCAGCACATCAGGCTTCCCTGCCCTTTACTATCTCCCAGAGCTTACTCAAACTTGTGTCCATTGAGTTGGTGACACCATCCAACCATATCATGCTCTGTCACCCTCTTCTGCCTTCAGTCTTTCGCAGCATCAGAGTCTTTTCCAATAAGTTGGCTCTTTGCATCAGGTGGCCAAAGTATTGGAGCTTCAGCTTCAGCATCAGTCCTTTCAATGAGTATTCAGGGTTGATTTCCTTTAGGATTGACTGTTTTGATCTCCTCGCAGTCCAAGGACTCTCAAGAGTCTTCTCCAACACCACAGTTCAAAAGCACCAGTTCTTCGGTGCTTAGCCTTCTTTTTTGGCCCAACTCTCACATCTATACATGACTGCTGGAAAAGCCATAGATTTAACTATATGGACCTTTGTTGGGAAAGTGATGTTTCTGCTTTTTAATACACTATTTAGGTTTGTCATTTTGGACAGTTTTTAACTTGGGAAAATCTTTCTTTTCCTTTCGTGTTCTGCCTTTCTCTGTTTCTATGATATAACTGGTCTTTCAGGACAGATGTGGGTTGGGATTGGTACCCAGTTGTATATTAGGCCAGTGGGCTGAAGATGGAGCAAAAACCCATTTTCAACTTGAACAAGAATGCTCTCCATCCTAAAGGCCATCATCGTAGGCTTTTGGCTCTTTGTTCTCAGCACAGTGAAGGGCTTGACGGAGCAGCATTCCCAGTGGAATTGAGTTCTCAGAGATCTTTCCTGAGATCAGGGCACAAAGTGACATCATGTCACAGCTCCAATATATTTCTTGTTTGTCAAGAATTTATTCATGAACCCGAGGCTCATGTCCATTGGGAATTCAATCTCACAGGGAATGCCTTTTTTTTTGGCAAGAAAACTATATAAATAATATAATGTTTGGCATGTAAGTCCCCCTAAATGTTGAGGAAGTAAAGGAAGTAGCCCAAAAGAAAAGCAGACAGTAGAATGAGGACAGAAATACACTGTCTCTCAAGTTCATGCCCTTCTGCTGTGGTTTTTATGGTGAAATATGTTGGTGGGAAAATGCTGAGTATCTTCCACACAGGCTGACAATGTCCATTCTTTTGGTTTTATCATAAGGAGGGCAGAAAAGGAAGGTGTACAAGGGCATTCACAAATAGACACTGTGGGGACCGCCCTGGTGGTCCAGTGGCTAAGCCTCGGCACTCCCAATGTAGGGGGCCTGGGTTCGATGCCTGGTCAGGCAACCAGATCCTGCATACCACACCTGAGAGGTCACACGCCACAACTAAAGACCCCATGTGCACAGAGTCGGACACGACTGAGGCGACTTAGCAGCAGGAGCAGCCATAAGGAAGATACCATGTGCTGCAACTAACAACTGGCACAACCAAGCAAGTATTTAAAAAACCCACAAAAACAAGTAGACACTGTGATCTATCTTTATATACATTTTCCCATTCAGTTTTCTAAAAAGAAGGGCCCCATGGATAAGTGTGATTAATTTTGATTTATATATTTATTAGGGAGGGTTCAGTGTATAAAATAGTACCTGCAGTCAAATGCTCTACCACTAAGCTATAACCCCCGCTGTGAAACAGAATCTGTTCTGGGAAGTTTCAACAGAAAATCATTTAAGGTTATTGGATGCTTATAGGGCATCCAATGGATGCTGGATAGCTAGTCTCTGAACCTTACTTCCTGCAACCTTGCTTGTTAGCAGAAAAGCAACCAAAGTGGCAGGGAGATGGTTTCTGCCCTCTAGATCTACGGTAGGACACCTAAGCGAGTCAGAACCCTACCTGGAAGAGCATCTGTGGGGTGTATTGTAGTTTTAGGCTTTCCAGACACAGAGTTATTGAAGGGTAGAGTCTCCCTCCAATAAGAGTCTCCCTCTCTCTAAGGGGACTACCCATCACGGGTTGCGAATTGTCTCAGACAGGCTAAATAAAATGGTTTACTTCAAGTGAAAAGAACATTATGATTAAAATGCACCTGAAATCTGATGGACCAGGGCTCCGATCTCTGCTCCAGAACTTACTAGTTGTTTGATCTTAGACAATTCTCTTAAAGTTTCTGAGTCCTAGTTTATAAAATGGGAGTAATACTACTCCCTTATGGGGTTGGAGTGAGAAGTAAATCTGATGCACTAAGCAAAGTGCTTAGTGCCGTATGCAAAGCCTAACAAGGATCCAGCCAATTGTAGAAAGGATTAATAACATTCTACCATAAGTACTAGACCAGAACGCTCACCCAGGTGCATGGTCTTTGCTGTATCTCCTGAGGTAACGGAGATGAAACAGATCCAAGAATGTTTTGAGGGTCAAAATAAATACTTATTAAGACCAATGGTTTAAAAATATGTTTAATATTATTAGACTTCCAACATATCTTATTATTAGAATTTACTGTAACTCTGAGGTATCAAGATGGATTCTATGAGCCTTACACCCATGTGGGTCTCTTATAAGCACCATTTTTATTTTATATGGGTTTCCCTGAGAACTCAGTTGGTAAAGAATCCACCTGCAATGCAGAAGACCCCGGTTTGATTCCTGGCTCGGGAAGATCCACTGAAGCAGGAATAGGCTACCCACTCTTGGGCTTCCCTTGTGGCTCAGCTGGTAAAGAATCCACTTGCAATGTGGGAGACCTGGGTTCGATCCCTGGGTTGGGAAGATCCCCTGGAGAAGGGAAAGGCTACTTACTCTAGTATTCTGGCCTGGAGAATTCCATAGAATGTATAGTCCATGGGGTCCCAAAGAGTTGGACACAACTGAGTGGCTTTCACACTTCACTTTATTTCACACATTGCAGTGGGTTGAGATGTGTCCTCCAAGAGATATGTTCAGGTCCTATGCCTCAATGTCTGAATGTGACCTAACTTGGAAATAGGAAGTAGGGGCAAGGTACGATGAAGTTATACTGGAAGAAGTTGATCCAAAATCCAGTGACTGGGGTCTTTATTAGAGAAAGGAGAGGCAGGTACACAGATACACTCAGAGGGAAGAGGGACATATGAAGATGGAAGCAGAGATTGGAGTCATGCAGCTTCAAGCCAAGGAATGCTCTTGGGAGGTAGTAACAGCTACCACCTGGCGGGAGGAAGAGACATTAAGAAACACAGAGACACAGAAGGAACAGTCAGATTCAATATTAAAATGTGCATGCAGATATGGTAGTTTATATGTAATACAATCATTCATAACTCAATGACATTTTAGTTGCTGAGAAAATTTTTCTTTGCTATGACATCTTTCCTAGAAGGAATGGAAAGTTATATGTGATGATACTGTGATACTTCCTTTCTCAAACTAACAGTAAATTAAGGTTGTGTTTTCACTTTTATTCGGTAGGCAGCATAGGATCTTCTGTGTTGAAAGTTCATAGTTATGATTAATATTCCTTTGCATCAGGAAACCAAGAAAACCAAACAGTGTCATTAGAGTACATTCCTCATGTTGATACAACTTACTCAGACCATTGTTTTGACAGTCGTACTATAGGAAGGAGGACAAATATGCTTTACAGAGAATTAATTGCGTACAAGAGCTATTTATGTGAATACCAATCAACAGAAGCAGAGCAGTCTGGCTATTGATTTCTAGTGCCGTCAACATTTGCTAACATACAATAATAAAACTGTTAAACTCTATCCTCTCTGTGAAAGAATGTGAACATTCTGAGAAGCTCCAGAGTGTTGAATGCTGGAGAATTATAATTAGATTTTTTTTTTCCCCCAAGAATGAAAAATACCCGTCTCAGAAAGCACCATGCTTCAACTAGGGCAGTGATTGCCTGACTATTGATCATTACCAGTCTATGATGTCACTAGTTGTTCTCCTGATACACGCTGTCTGTTCCAATTACATTTCTTGCAAAAGTTAAACAGACAGTAGGTAATTGAAAATACCCTACTAGAAATCTCCCCCCTTGGAGAAAGGTCTGGATTTCCTCAGCTGTTATTGATCATAGCACTGTGATCTCATTCAGGTCCTTGAAATGACCTTACAGCTACTCTCTATGTTCACAGAAAAGTGCAGTACTATTTGTTACAGCAGAGAACCGAGTTACCCACCCGCCCCGGTTGGAAGTTCTGTCTTATTGAGAGGAACATACTTTCATCTCATTAATGGATGAAGTGAAGTGAAGTGAAGTCGCTCAGTTGTGTCCGACTCTTAGCGACCCCATGGACTGTGGCCTACCAGACTCCTCAGTCCACGGAATTTTCCAGGCAAGAGTACTGGAGTGGGTTGCCATTTCCTTCTCCAGGGGATCTTCCCAACTCAGGGATCAGACTCAAGTCTCCTGCACTGCAGGCAGACGCTTAACCGTCTGAGCCACCAGGGAATAATTTAACTTAAATAATCACTCCCTTTGCCAATATTATGTTTTAGGACTTCCTTTTTTTCTTTTTTAGGTTCTTTAAGGTCAAAAGACATATATGTTGTCCATTTAAAATGATATTTTCCTTTTTGTTTGTCTTGATAAGTGTCTTCTTAATAAGTGCTTTCTTAGCAATTTACAATTACAGTCCAAATAATGATACAAAACACCAATACCAGTTTCCTCATTTTGAAGGTACACGGGATTATTGCTGGCAAAGGTTAGAAATTGTTGCAAAACTATCTTAAGCTCTTTATACAAGAGTTACCCAGGGTGCCAAAAGCTTTCTGCTCAACATAGATGAATCTAAGGATAAAGAAATCGTTCCAGTTCCAGCTTCTGGGGAAAGCCCACGTATCAGTAGTCAGTGCTCACTAGCGGGATGTTAGCAGAGGGTCTCGGGCTGTACCAGGACAACGTTAGGAACTAGCTCTACTGTGCTTCTTTGCTGTAGCCCTAGCTCAAGGCGGCATACTGCCAAATGTCCTACTGGCGATTTGAGAAAGTTGGGCTTCCCTGGTGACTCAGCCAATAAAGAATCTGCGTGCAATGCAGGAGACCCGGTTCGATCCCTGGGTCAAAAATATCCCCTGGAGAAGGGAATGGCAACCCACTCCAACTTTCTTGCCTGGAGAATTCCGTGAATAAGGGAGCCTGCTGAGCTACAGTCCAGGGATTGAAAAGAGTCGGACACAACTGAGTGACTTTTACTTTCATCGATAGAAAGGAATGCTCAGTGGATTGGAGGTCTCAGACCTTTAAGAGTATAGACAAAATGGTAACTGTTTGGATTTGGCATCTTTTGCTAAGTGACACTGATGCTTTTCAGAAACATGAAATGCAGCCATGGATGTGCTAGAGGCACCTGAAACCTGGGTGAGGGAGCTGGGAGTCCTTGGGCTGCTTATAAAGAAGCTCCCACCCCCTCCAGTACGTAATAACTAGGTCCACGTCAGAAAGTAAGTATCTGATGCTGGACTTCAGTGCATCGTCCAGGTCTGTTACAGCTGAGTTGAGAAGCTCTGAGACCCGAAAACACAGCACGGGGACATTGCGATGGGTTTTCTTGAAGATTTTGACTTAAGACCTCTCCTGCCTTTTGAGCCTGCAGGGGTTGCTAGTCTTCCCCATAAGAGTGAACATCCCTGCCCTCCTGCACCCCACCCCAGCGCTNCACAGTGCTGGGGGCATATTAGCTACTTAAAAGATAGCAAGGAGAGCTGAATCTGAACATTTACTAATCTTATACTTCCTTTCACAGTTCAGAGTTCTGGAGGGCAGAGGAATTCCTGGACATGGCTTATCAGGAAAGGAGGAGGATATCACTTATGTGTGGAATCTAACAGATGGTACAAATGAGCTTCTCAATGAAAATGAAACAGATTCATACACATAGAGAACAGATTGCGGTCAATGGGCTCAACAAGGGATGAACTAGGAGTCTGGGATTAGCGAATGCAAACAGATATATAGGATGGATAAACATTAAGTTCCTACTATATAGCATAACAGACAAGTTCAATATCCTGTGATAAGCCATAATGGAAAAGAATATGAAAAAGAAAGTATGTGCATATATATATGTCTATCTGGATCACTTTTCAGTATAGCAGAAATTAACACAACATTTCAAATCAACTATAGTTGAGTAAAGTAAGTTTTCTTAATACAGAAAAACAGGGTGATAAAAGTCTTCCACGATATCCTACCTTTTACTGAGATTTGAGTACTTTCCACACATTAACTTAATTAGTCCTCTCAACCACCCAGCAAAGGAGGCTTTTATACCTCCACTAACATGCAGAAGGAAATGGCAACCCACTCCAGTATTCTTGCTTGGGAAATCCCGCGGACNTTCTAACTGTTGCTTCCTGACCTACATACAGGTTTCTCAAGAGGCAGGTCAGGTGGTCTGGTATTCCCAGTTCCCTTTGATCCACTTCTCAGATCCTTGGTATTATCTGATGTCCCCCCCAAAAAAATCTGTGACTTGCTATGATTTTAGTTTACTTTCCTTTAGTTACAAGTGTAGTCTAACTTCTTTTCATACCATGGGTGTTTTGTGTGCACAGCAGTCTTGCTCAACTCTTTGGGATCCCATGGACTGTAGCCCATCAGGCTCTTCTGTCCATGGGATTTTTCAGGCAAGAATACTGGAGTGGCTTGCCATTTCCTTCTTCAGGGATCTTTCCAACCCAGAGATGGAACCCAAAGCTCCTGTGTCTCGGGCATTTTAGGTGGATTTTTTACCACCTGAGCAACCCAAAATGATGACTTTCCCTGATAAATCCTCAGCCCATGATATTCTGGAATATCTGATAGAAATAGAATTCCTGATGGAAGCCAGATACTGTGGGAAGATAGGAACTGTAAAAGAAATTAAGCCCATAATTTCCTTCCTTAAATAAATCAAGGAGAGGTTGTAACATCTCATCAAGTTCCTCTAAGATAATATCCTGGGAGAGGTTTAAAACAACACCTCCTTCACTACCTCCAAGAAAAATATTAACAGAACATATCAGTTGGACAAAACATGAAGAATTCAATTAGAATATTTTATTTAAAAATATTTTGACTATTTAGGAGGATTTTCAGTGGAAAAGCAGGGTTTACCAAGTGAAAGAGCACTTTGTTAGTTAAACTAGAGAGAGAGAAGCTTAAACATGTGCAGATAAAAACAAGTCACTGGCCATGGGATAGAAAAAAAAAATGATGTATCCTTAAGATTAAGGTCTTAAAGTCCTGGTTCTAGGTGGTTGAATTTGAACAAATAGTTTCCAGTCTTCTTGCAAAATAGTCTCCAATCTTTCTTCTTTTAGCAAGAATGAATTTTGCTGTTTTCCTAAGGCATTTCTTATAAAATGGTAATGACANGATTAAGGTCTTAAAGTCCTGGTTCTAGGTGGTTGAATTTGAACAAATAGTTTCCAGTCTTCTTGCAAAATAGTCTCCAATCTTTCTTCTTTTAGCAAGAATGAATTTTGCTGTTTTCCTAAGGCATTTCTTATAAAATGGTAATGACAACCCTGTATGCGAGATGGCAAAAGAGACACAGATGTATAGAACAGTCTTTTGGACTCTGTGGGAGAGGGAGAGGGTGGGATGATTTGGGAGAATGGCATTGAAACAGGCATATTCATATAAGAAACGAATCACCGGTCTAGGTTTGATGCAGGATACAGGTTGCTTGGGGCTGGTGCACTGGGATGACCCAGAGATACGGTATGAGGAGGGATGCGGGAGAAGGGTTCAGGATTGGGAACATGTATACACACACGGCGGATTCATGTTGATGTATGGCAAAACCAATACAGTATTATAAAGTAAAATAAAGTAAAATTTAAAAAATAAAGAATTTTAAAAAGATAGGGAATTTCTTAATAGGTATCCTTTAAAGCTTCAAAAGTCAGTGAAAATATTGCCATAGAATAAAATTGGTAAATTTTATGTTTTACTTTAAAGTGGATGGTGATGTTGAGATTTCAGTCTAACTATGTGAGTTTTTAAAAGCTTGATAAACCATATATTTAAGTTCATAAAAGGTATTTGAAATTCTACCCAAACCTAAATATTTACAGCTTAATGAAAATGCATGGTAAACTGGATTTCAGAAACTTATTAAAATGAAGTATGTTAGCATTGGTAAATCTGGTATGTATAAATTTGATTTTGTAAAAGCCTAAAACATCAGATATGTTAGTAAAAACAAAAAGTTGTGACTTGAACTTTCTAGATAAAATAAACATGAAATGTCTTATTTTTCTGATAATTATTGATGATTAAACTAATATTTTCATATACCTTGATTACTTAAAACATCCTCAGTGGGATTTTGGAGAATTTACACACTATGGCAATGAAGTAATGGACTGTATTATTCAAACATCTCTTAGAAATTGAGACTTGTCACTAAGATTGTCTGTATGTACAAAATGAAACTACTACAAACAGCTGCATAAAGTATAATTTTTACTTGTAAGTCAGAAAAGAATTTGATACAAAACCACAAAACCTGTGCCTATGTGTTTTTCTCAGATAATAATATAGGATATCAAAATAATAGAAAATGAATTTAACCTCTTATTTGTACAATAAAAGTAAGATTTAAATTGATACTTTATAAACTGCTATGATTAGGAGCATTAAATGTGCTAATATAAATCTTATTATTACTGCCACAACACTGAATAATATATTACACTCAATAGGGATTATACAAAAGGAAGAAAATCTCAAAAAGGAGAAAAAAAGAGCAAGACAACTTAAAAAACTTTAGCTCAAAGTAGAATTTGACTAAATAAAAATCTAGTTGAAAACATGACATTTGTAATGTCATACGTTACTAAATATTAAATAGTAATGTATAGAAATCATTTGTCTAATTATAGCATAGATATAAGTTCATCTAATTAGAACTTACATATGTAAATATTTATACCTCAGTAATGTCATAATGTAGATAAACCAGATGACTATAAAATGAAACTGTTATACAGAACTTTAGAAATTAACATGTTGAAATTCCCTCATTATCTCACAATAGACTAGAAGGTAGGCCCTTTTTTCCTCCAGTTGCTGCTTATGATCACCAGGAAAGACCGTTTCTCTTCAATTCTCTGTCTTCAATTTCTCTTTGATTCTTGCTAAGTTAGGACTTAGCACTGTCAGGTATTGTAATAACAATGCTATCAAATGGAAAGAAAACAAAAATGATTGACTAAATGGTCTGTCAGATAAGTTATCATAGAGTCACACAAACTGATGGTTAATGAGACATGTTAGAAAAAATAAATTAGCTGTGTACATACATAGTCAGGTACATCAAAGAACCAAAGAAAATGCAGTTAGAATACTGAACTTTATTCAGTGGTATCATTACTCACAGCAATACTGAACTGTTGTCTTCTATTTCCTTCTCACATAAAGCAAATAAGTAACCCCTGTTTTCATTAGGAACCAAGTTATCTAGTATGAAAGAAGGTAGAAAAAAATAATGGCTAATGGCTATTATTTAATTAAAATACATTCATAACAATCAAGGGGAAAATTAACATAAAGTATTTTAAGAGGAGATTAGTATAAGAAAAACATGATTATTTGAGCCCTCTTATTCTACTAGTATTTCTGATATATTTGTTTTACTAATTATATATATAGAAATATATATATTATATATATATAATACTATATACACTATAAACAAAAGTTTGGATAATGTCTTTGCTTCAAGAAAGGATATCAGTTTAATAATCAACATTTGTTGCAATAGTAAGTCAAATAAAATCGTGCAATACACCTGAAAATCAACTGATTATCATTTTAATTTTCTTTAAGTGTTCCATGAGCCAAAGAATATGAAAGGATTCGAGAACTCATTAAGTCTAAAAGTTTTTAAATTAAATCTATATAGCTAAGGAATCTATTAAGTTTTAAAGTCTTCAGAATTAGTAGAAGGACATTTATGTAACAATTTTTCCAGCAGAGTGGGAGCAGAAATTTCCATAAATAGACAGATGATTAAGAAATGAGTGTAATTTAGATCCAATAGCATATGTTAAATGATTGTCTACTTCCTGAAGTGATGGAATCATTCACATAATCACTGAAACTTGTGGTTTAAAGTGACCAATCCAGTTCCTACATGTAACCTAAATGTCTTACAGTAAGTACCTTCAATTCCCTGGGATGGTAATAAATTTCTTCCTTAATGGATAAGCATTTTTTTAAACATGAGAGGATTTAGGACTAAGCAGAGAAATGTTTATGAGAATCAAGCCCATAGAATTACTATTTTTGTGTTAAGAAGAAAGTTTTGTATATCTGCTGATTTTTATGCTTGTATTCGGAAAAGGCAATGGCACCTCACTCCAGTACCCTTGCCTGGAAAATCCTATGGATGGAGGAGCCTGGTTGGCTGCAGTCCAGGGGGTCACTAGGAGTCGGACATGACTGAGTGACTTCACTTTCAGTTTTCACTTTCATGCATCAGAGAAGGAAATGACAACCCACTCCAGTGTTCTTGCCTGGAGAATCCCAAGGACGGTGGAGCCTGGTGGGCTGCCGTCTATGGGGTTGCACAGAGTCAGACACGACTGAAGTGACTTAGCATACTTAGCATAGCATGCTTGTATTGCTTATAGGATTTTGTCCTTTTAGAAAGTATCGTAACTTTAATTTGAAAGATACATTTAGGTAATTAAACATACATTTCATATGAAATGAATGGAAAAATCAGACTTGCAAAATGAATGTAAAAGTTACCATCTTGTGAAAGATTTAGACCACAGAGGAAATGATTACCCAGTATAATCTACAACAAATTGAGGACCAGAATTATCTCTGGAGATTGTAGGAATAGGTACACAAACTACTCGCAGGAGTTGTGGTAAAGACATGAAAAACTGTTCTTATCCCTCCTGTAGTTTTGAATTATTTTGCATGTCTTATCAGTGGTTGCTGCATTAACAATTATTTTTGGAAAGCACTTTTAAAATACAATAATATGTTATTTTGTGAGGTTATAACCACAAAGGGAAGAAAATGAAGAAGAAATCAATATCTCCCTAATAAGATGGTGATATATGTTGATAGAAAAAATTCCATTTGGCCAAATATTGTAAGCTTTTCCTAATGCATTTCACCAGCACTCTTTTTAGATTATCTTGGGTATCAGAAGGGGATAAAGAGAGATTTAGGTTGTAGAAAGGAACCGGAATGTGATCTCAGCCTTCAGTATGTGAGAATTCTCACCCTTCTTTGCTGTGATGAATTGTGGCATCTCATAAAGGATTTTATAAAGGTATTTTAAAGCAAAATCTCTGCTTTTAATTTCCACCACAAGAGATTTGTTGGTTATTTTAAGACACGATTTTAACATAAAATAATAGAATTATAATTTTTTTCAATGTATTAAGAAGTGGCATATTATTTTTGTGATGTAATATGTATTCTGTTGGCATATCTGAAATGGAGAGGGGATATCCTTGTGGATTTGGAGAGGTGGCTCAAGGTGGTGCCCAGGAAAGGAATTGTTATGGACTGAATGTTTGTGTCCTCCCAGAATTCATATGTTGAAATCTTGGTGTATATTTGGGAAGTAGAGTTAATTTACTTTGGAGATTAACTGAATTAAACATTCATCCAATAACCAGCAAAATGTATTTGTATAAAGATGACAAAATGTGTGACCAGTAATAGATAATCAAATTTCATCCTTTAAAATGTAATTTGATTACATGTAGAATTTAATGGAATTGCTTTCCTTGCAAAGTATCTTACATGGGAGATCTACACATACAACATAAATAAGAAGAAAATGCACTAGCCAGATTTGATAAAGCATTAGTGTGATATGTTAATGTGTTGTTTATGTTTCTGTGATCATTTAGATTTTTTCTAAAGCGACTGTATACACAGGTTCACAGCGCAATATGAATTCCTTCTGAAAAATCAACTTTTATGTTTTGTTCAAAACTGTATTTTCTTCCATTTAAAAGTGTAATATCCTACTTTTTGTTATAGTGTATCATTTTATATGCTTTGTATTTTATATTTGTTGAGGCAGGCAAGTTCACACCATATTGTAGTTTTCATTCTAAATTTTTCTGATTTATTTTCTGTTGATCCGTTTAGCAACTGATCACCTCCTTGATAGCAGAAAAGACAAGGTCATTTCTACTAAGCATCACCTAGAAGGACTATCCATATAACATTTTTAGTTCGAGCCAGGTTACATCATAAGGAACAAAGCAGATAGATAATCTAGATTATAGATTATCTTCCACCGAAGAAGAAGTTCACTTCTGCCACATCAGCTGAGGCCAAGATTGGATTCCACACAAGCTGAAAGAACTACCAAATACACTTTTCTGGAAAGGAGTTATTCATGTGAAAATTTCATTAAAAGAGGCTGATGAATGACTGACCTACAGAGCATCATAAACTTTTTCAGAACACATGTATACACTCACACAAGCACACAACATTACTACTATACATAGAAAAATATAGTCTGCATGTCTAGAGGAATAATAATTCCATTGCCCACTCCATTGAGCAGCTCACATAAGAGAGTTCAGTGACCATTGAGTATCTGATCTGTAACAAGCACTGTTATGGAGCCAAGTACAGCAGTGTATAGAACAGACAGGGTACCTGCTGTCCAAAACTTAATATTCTAATGGCATGCAGGCAATAATCACTCAAATGAATAACTGATTGAGGCAACGTTAAGTATCAAAAAGGACTACATAGAAAGTAAAAAAATGTAACATGATGCAGAGCTACTGGTATTAAGGAGCATACCAATCATGTTAAAATTTCCAGGAAAGAGCTCTAGGAAATTGACAACAAGCTTTGCATCTGACTGAGAAAGAGGCAGACATGCAACGTTCAGGAAAATGTTGTTCTAAGTAGAAGGAACAGCAAGAATCAGAGAAATGAGATGAAAACCAGCTACTTGTGCATAGAGACCAGGAAAAGAATGAAACATTTCAAGCAGACCAAAGAAAAGAGTATCATGAAGAAGGATAAGCTGAAGAGATAGGTAGGGGAGAATAATATATACTATTGTAGACGATGGTCAGATGTGATTTTTATTCTAAGGTTAATGACAAGCTTGGATTTTAAAGCAGAAGTGATATATGACCCAATAATACTTTTAAAATATTATGTAGAGCTATAGAAAGAAAGAGAAAAATAGTAATAAAGAAATTATTTAGGGCTTGCTATTGTAATCTAGGCAAGAAAATGTGTGACCTTGGATCAAGGGCATAGGAAGATGGATGGTGATGAAATATTGATTTTTATGTATTATTTTAGAAATTGTGCTAATGGAACATACTGAAGAATTAGATATAGAGTGGGAGGGAAAGAATCGAGTGTATGTCCTATATTTGGCCTGGGGTGATTTGTGCATAGGGGTGCCATTTAACTAGATGGGGACAGACTGTAAGAGATAACTCAACTGCTTTGTTTTGGCCATATTTAATTGAGGCTGATGACTGGACCTCCATACAGACAATGCCAAACAGGAAGTGGGATATGTGAATCTAGAGCTCAGTATATAAATCCAGGCTAAAAGTACAAGCTCATCAGCACACAAACACTATCTCAGGCCATATTGGTCTGTAGTGAAATCACCTAAAGATACATTGTGAATAGAGAAGAAAAACAAACTGTGTTCCATCAACACTGCTTATTATATATATATGGGAGTTTTCTCTGGAACCTGGTGGAAATATATTCATCTGGTATATCTGTATGGCTTCATTACATTCTACTTCTCTAAGCCTCTGATTCCCAGCCCAGTATGTTTAATATCTGGGCTTTATTCAAGAAGGCATTTCAGGAGACTATTGGGATCAGCTCAGATATCTTTCTAGGACTTAAATCCCAAGTTGTGGAAGAACACTTCTACGTCAGCCTTACATTTTTTATTCTTACCCTTCTAGTACAACACCCTCAAAATCCACCCCTTGGTGTGTTCCTTTTATCCTTCCAATACATGTGAGCCAGAACCTACAATTAATGTAGTGAATAAAGTATTTCCTCCTTAAGCAAGTTTGTGATTTTGTTTGTTTCCATCAGGGCTGCTCTGGGACCTGACTCTAGATACTAATTTAGAGGCAATGAAGGGTAGACAATGAGTTGATATGCCAATATTCCTTGTGATCAACTTCATTAAAATCAGAGAATGGAAAATTTTAAATCATGATGAGATACAACCCACTGGAAAAAATTTAAAAAACCTAAGAAAACCAAGTGCTTTGCAAAGATGTAGAGAAAAGAGATTTTACTTTAACTGACAGAGTGAGAATGATAAAAAGATTTTGGAAAACTGGCCTTACTTAGTAAATTTAGACATGTACAAACATGATGCCTCAATATTTGCATTCCTAGGTACATAGCATAGGTGAAAACCATGTGTTCATGTACCAAGATACTTGAACAACAATGTTTATAGCATTCATAACAGCCCCAAAAGGAATCAAAACAAATGTGTATATTTGGTAAATAAATGAATATATTAATTTGATGAAATGAGAAATGCAAAGTAGGTAAGATATCTCCATGAAAAGACCAACCACATTCCATTTATATAGATGTCAAAAGCAACAAAACTAAACTGTCTTGTAAGGGATACAGTCATAGGTAGTAAATTGTGAAGAGAAAACAAAGAATGATAACTATAAACTTTATCAGAAATTTCCTAAGAAAGAATTTTATTAGCAAAAGAGGCACAGTGCAAGGAATGGGGCCTCTGGAATTTTGACTGCCTTATTTGGTAAGGGCTTCTTGTTGTTGTTCAATTGTTAAGTTGTGTCCAACTCTGCAACCCCATGGACTGCAGCATGCCAGGCTCCTCTGTCCTGAATCTCCTAGAGCTTGCTCAAATTCATGTCCATTGAGTCTGTGGTAAGGGCTCCGTTCGGTTCACTTCAGTCGCTCAGTCGTGTCCGACCCTTCGTGAACTGTGGTAAGGGCTAGCACTCCTCAATTAGATGGAATTTTTAAAATATCAACCAAACCCCAAACCTTATCAGATGTTGCCTCCTGCAGTACAGAGAGAGATATAGCTTTTCCATGTTGTAAACACACTTTACCATTTCAGTAAAATTCAAATACATTAATTATTGAGATTATTACCACTAAGACATCTTTAAGACACTTAATACCTACAAATACTGTATCCATTGACCATCCATCTCAGGTGACCTAAGACTATCCAGTCTTAGCCCTGAAAGTTATGGTGTCAGAAAACTCTTTCCTAAACAAACTGATAATTTAAAAATGCATTTAAATTACATTTTTTATAGCTCTCCAGGGTTATTAGGTACTTAGTAAAACTCTCTTCAGGGAAAGCATACCAGATCTGGGGAAGATAAGTTGAATGCCATAGATGTTCTCGTATTAACTGGAACAAAAGGATTATAAAAATAAAAGCCCTTAGAAATTTAGCTGATCTTATGAATGAATGCATCAGGGTTCTGCTCATTCACTTTTTACTAATCACTTAAACTAACAGTCAAGTAAGTATGTTTTGTCTTTGCAATGGGACAATAAAATAACATAAATAGAGCTAATTAGAATGACTGAAAACTGGAAAGCTCAGAGATGTATCAGCTCTGCCAGTATACAGAGAACAGATGAGTGTCTTGATGGTAATTTTTAGATATGGCTTGAATGTTATTACTTGTGGGTTAATCACTGTCAGGAGTGTTTACAAAAACCCAAAAGCCACAAAAAGAAATTAGAGATTAATAGCACTATTATAAGACATCAAACCTTCTACCAAAATAGAAGAAATAAATTTAAATACATGTAACAAAAACAAAAAAGAGAAATTCCAGTGATCAGGTTAATATATTTGAGGGATGTGTAAAGGGTTTCAGATGCGTNAATAGCACTATTATAAGACATCAAACCTTCTACCAAAATAGAAGAAATAAATTTAAATACATGTAACAAAAACAAAAAAGAGAAATTCCAGTGATCAGGTTAATATATTTGAGGGATGTGTAAAGGGTTTCAGATGCGTGATCTCTGAATATACTAATATTCAAATAACATATATTTTAATTAAAACTAATGATGTAATGTTTTAAAATAATGTATAGAACCTATAACCTAGATTGTAAAATTAAGTAATTTAGCTTTTAAAGTGAATGAAAATTCACCTAGTGAAACATATATTCCTTTGTATTAACAGTGATACCTTCTTTTCTTGCTTTTCAATATTGTGAAAATCCTAACCAGAGAGCATGTACTTTTATTGAACAATCATACATTTTTAATCATAATATTTTGTTATTGATTTAGGATATGATCTGATGAGTGAGATAATTTTATGAGGACCAGTTCAAATATCACACCAACCTTTAAATCTTTTATCTACTTCCTAGGTCTACCAGCCAATGGACCAACTCACTTTTTGTACTACTGTATTCCACCCACTCTGGCCTCCTCAAGGAGTTTATATCTAAAATTATTGTTTTGTATTTCTTCTGTCTCATCTCTTGTATCACCAGCAGTCTTTGCTTCTTCATTTTTACTGGGTAATTATCAACAGTACTTGATACTAGGTGATCTATTCACAATAATGATACAAATAATAGTAATAATAACAGCAAAAATGAATAATAAAATAGCTAACTAAATGAATAAATAAATAATAAAATTCCCCAAATCTATAAAAGATTGTGAATTGGTAGATTGGCATGTTGGGAAAATGAACTCATTCCTCAAATTATTATGGTTTCCTTTTAAAGATTTAAGATTATTTTAAGATTGTTTTTATTAAGTAGATTTCGTCAAGCTCTTTGGGCCATTTTCTGTTAACCTGTATTGAGGGCAAATTAATATTGTCTGTTAACCCCCTGGATAAGCCTTCTTTTGTTTAAGAACCTTGTTCACTGACATTCCACTATAAAAAGGAAGAAAATGTGTCTTTTGTTTCCCCAACATAGAAAGAAACTTGTAATTGGATTTCAGCTTACACCCAAATTCTGCCCTACAAAATGTAATTAAATAGAATTAACACTCTCTCACATCCTGGCATGTTAACCTCAGTAGACTACAGTAACAATTTGTCATCTGCCCTCAGCCATTAAATAAGAATTCTGGCTCTGTGCCACAGGGACTATGCTAGTGGACACTGGGTGAACAAAGTGCAGGTGATATTTGAATTCTGTTCATCAGTGCATCCAGAGGAAAATGCGAACATGAAATTTTTTGGCTCATCTTTTCTCAGAGTGATTAAGGTGGGGATTTTTTTTTAAATCATAATGTGACTATAAGAAAAAAAAATCTCTATCCAATTCTATTCCATTCTATTGATTAAATTATACTGACATTTCTGCACATAAATTGCAGTTGTTGTGTGCATATGTGCTCAGTCACAACTGACTGTTTGCAACCCCCATGAACTGCAGCCTATCAGACTCCTCTGTCCATGGGATTTCCCAGGCAAGGATACTGGTGTGGGTTGCCATTTCCTTCTCCACAGGATCTTCCTGACCCAGGGATCGAACCCATGTCTCTTGCATCTCCTGCATTAGCAGGTGGATTCTTTACCACCTGTGCCACCTGAGAAGCCCTAGGCAAGTTGCAATGATGGTTATTGTGGGGTTTGAGGTAGGATAGTTGTAAAAGTGCATTTTTCCTTAAAAATCTCTCTGATCTGAAGGAAAAAAAAAAGGTCCAAGACTGTTTGCATTTGCCAAACAGAACAAAGTGAGTGATAAGAGAAGAAATAATGATTTTATTAAGGAATTTTCTATATATTTAAGCCCTCCATAATTTTTAAAAATGTCCTATGGAATATAATATGCAAGAAAAATGGAAAATGTCTGTCTTACAGCCCTGAATATCTGAATCATATTCAGTTCAGTTCAGTCACTCAGTTGTGTCCGACTCTTTGCAACCCCATGAACTGCAGCACTTCAGGCCTCCCTGTCCATCACCAACTGCCTGAGTTTACCCAAACCCATGTCCATTGAGTCGGTGATGCCATCCAACCATCTCATCCTCTGTCATCCCGTTCTCCTCCTGTCCTCAACCTTTCCCAGCATCAGGGTCTTTTCAAATGAGTCAGCTCTTCACATCAGGTGGCCAAAGTATTGGAGTTTCAGCTTTAACATCAGTCCTTCAGATGAACACCCAGGACTGATCTCCTTTAGGATGGACTGGTTGGATCACCTTACAGTCCAAGGAACTCTCAAGAGTCTTCTCCAACACCACAGTTCAAAGCATCAATTCTTCTGCGCTCAGTTTTCTTTATATTCCAACTCTCACATCCATACATGACCACTGGAAAAACCATAGCCTTGACAAGACGGACATATTAGTGTTCATTGAAATATATGAGGAGATTACAAACAG
Organism: Neotragus pygmaeus; assembly: GCA_006410875.1. Lineage (NCBI taxonomy): Eukaryota > Metazoa > Chordata > Mammalia > Artiodactyla > Bovidae > Neotragus > Neotragus pygmaeus. The sequence goes on from SJYV01015106.1 coordinate 302,916, forward strand.
CCCGTGTTTAAATTGTTGGATTTATGAATAAATGACCTTAAAAGTCTGATTTTGAAACTCAAATTATTATAGTAGAAACAAGGAAGCTATTTTTCAGAGCATTCAGGCATTTTTCCTTGTCTTGAATATGTCTTTTACATGTGGTGTAATGTTAAATTTACTTAAATTTAGTATGAGAGAATCAAACTCATGAAATACTGTTAGGATCAAATGACAAGTACCAGTAAAAATCACTCAGTTGTGTCCAACTCTTTTCAACCTCATGGACTGTAGGCTGCCAGGCTCCTCTGTCCATTGAATTCTCAAGGCAAGAATACTGGAGTGGGTAGCCGTTCCCTTCTGCAGGGGATCTTCCCAACCCAGGGATCAAACCCAGGTTTCCCACATTGCAGGTGGAGTCTTTATCATCTGAGCCATCAAAAATGTCTATAAAATGTTTATTCATACATTTGGCAAGCATTATTACTGATGCTGAAAGCTCAGCTTCACTGTACACTGGTGCCAAACCAAATCTCAGAGACAGAATTTTGGGTGAGGTAGACAAGGATAGTTTTATTGCTTTGCCAAGCAAAGGAGGAGACAGTGGGGCCATGCCCTCAACAGCAAGTGTCCCAGCTTGTGAAAGATAATGACAAGTTTTACAGTAAAAGAAGGCATGATCAACTTGTGGACATTCTTCTAATGGGTTGGTGGTGAGGTCAGTAGTAGTCAACATCATCAGCATCAATCAGCCTTCAAGTTTCACTAACTGGGGTCTGCATGCTTATGATCAGCATAACATAATTTCTCCCATCTCGAGGGACTTTCAGTATCTGCAAAATAGCTCAAAGATATTGTTGTGCATATCGTTTGATAGGATTTCCCAGGTGGCTCAGTGGTAAAGAATCTGCCTGCCAATTTAGAAACCGCAAGTTTGATTCCTGATTCAGGGAGATCCATTAGAGGAAGAAATGGCAACCTATTCCATTAGTCTTGCCTGCCTGGATAATACCATGGACAGAGAAGCCTGCTGGATACAAGTCCATGGGGTTACAAAGAGTTAGATATGACTGAACATGTATGCATGTACATATCCTTTGATGGGGAAATGGGACTTTGTCCCGAGGCTGCTCTTGACTGTTTGTTTCTTCCTAGTCTTTCATCCCCTCTCTTTCTAAATTAATGACTATTTGAAACTGCCCATTTGGAACTCAGGGAAGGTCATAGAAGCTGAATGAAAGCTGATTCCTATAATCAAATAAATGCGGTACACAGAATAACTGTGCCTAGGAGCACCACAGGGCCCTGAACAGTACGATTATAAATAATTATGCCACTGATACTTGCAAGAGGCTATGGTGGCTCTGACGGTAAAGAGTCTGCCTGCAATGCGGGAGACCTGGGTTTGATCCCTGTGTCAGGACAATCCCATGGAGAAGGAAATGTTAACCCACTTCAATACTCTTGCCTGGAAAATCCCATGGACAGNACTGATCTCCTTTAGGATGGACTGGTTGGATCTCCTTGCAGTCCAAGGGACTCTCAAGAGTCTTCTCTGGCACCACAGTTCGCATCAGTTCTTCGGCATTATTGGGGTGTAATCTGTATGCCACGGGCCTTCCCTGGTGGCTCAGTGGTAAAGAACCTGCCTGGCCATGCAGGTTGGATCCCTGGGTCGGGAAGGTCCCTTGGAGGGGAACTGGGTGCCCACTCCCGTCTTCTTGCCTGGGAAGTCCCAGGGACAGAGGGGCCTGCGGGGACTAGAGTCCAACATGACTTAGGGACCAAGCAATTTGTGTGCCATAGAATTCATTCCTTTGAAGTATACAGTGTGCCGGTTCTTAGCATATTCACAGAGTTGTGCAGCTCTCCACTCCAAATCTTAGACAGTTCTCATCGTGCACAGGCCTTGCCAGGCCCCTCCCGTCCCTGGTGACCAGGAGTGTGCTTTCTCTTTGGATTCGCCTACTCTGGACACTTGATGTAAATGAAGTGATGCCGCAGGTGGCCTTTCGGGCCTGGCGTCTTTCACCTCACATGAAGTTGTCAAGGTTCATCCACGCGTCGGTGACAAGTGTCAGTTCTTCATTCCTTTTAATTTGTTCAGTTGCTCAGTTGTGTCTGACTCTTTGTGACCCCATGACCTTGTCCTTCACTCCAGCTTCCCTGTCCTTCACCATCTCCATGAGTTTGCTCAAACTCATGTCCACTGAGTCAGTGATGCCAACCCGCCATCTCATCCTCTGTCGTCCCCTTCTCCTCCTGCCTTCAGTCTTTCCCAGCATCTGGGTCTTTTCCAGTGAGTTGGCACTTCAGCATCAGTCCTCCAGCGGATATTCAGGGCTGATCTCCTTTAGGATGGACTGGTTTGATCTCCTTGCAGTCCAAGGGACTCTTAAGAGTCTTCTCCAGCACCACAGTTCAAAATTTCTTTACTACTAGTGCCACGTAGAAAACCCCATTCCTTTTTATGGCTCTGAAACATCCCACTGTGTGAATTACCCCATTTCGTTCACCATTCATCAGTTGGTAGACTCTTNCATTTATCAGACTTACGTGGGATGAGCTAAAGGGAGGAATATGGTTGGTTGGTTTAGTTGCTAAGTCATGTCCAACTCTTGTGACCCCATGGACTGTAGCCTGCCAGGCTCCTCTGCCCATGGGCAAGAATACTGGAGTGGGTTGCCATTTTCTTTTCCATGGGATCTTCCCAACCCAAGAATCAAACCCGGGTCTCCTGCATTGCAGGCAGATTCTTTACTAACTGAGCTATGAGGGAAGTCCAAGGCAAGGAATATGAGCATCACTAAACAGGAGATCCAACCAGTCCATTCTGAAGGAGATCAGCCCTGGGATTTCTTTGGAAGGAATGATGCTAAAGCTGAAACTCCAGTCCTTTGGCCACCTCATGCGAAGAGTTGACTCATTGGAAAAGACTCTGATGCTGAGAGGGATTGGGGGCAGGAGGAGAAGGGGATGAGGATGAGATGGCTGGATGGCATCATGGACTCGATGGACATGAGCCTGAGTGAACTCCGGGAGTTGGTGATGGACAGGGAGGCCTGGCATGCTGAGATTCATGGGGTCGCAAAGAGTCGGACACAACTGAGCAACTGAACTGAACTGAACTGAAACAGTCCATGGCGGCTCTCTGCTGAACAGGGCTGACACGGGGAGAGGCTGTAATAGAACTTGGCTTGATAATGGTAGTGAGGATGATGGTACCCACTAAAATAGAGGTCAGGTGTTGACACCCTGATAAACTCAGTGCTTTCTTTCCATATTCCATCTCATCAGCTATTTTTAAAAATTTATTTATTTTAGTCGGAGGCTAATTACTTTACAATATCGTGGTTGTTTTTTTCCATACATCGAAATGAATCAGCCATGGGTGTACTTGTGTCCCCCTGATCCTGAACACCCCTTCCCACCTCCCTCTCCACCCCATCCCTCTGGGTTGCCCCAGAGCACCAGCTTTGAGTGCCCTGCTTCATGTATCGAACTTGCACTGGGCATCTCATCAGCTGTTTTCAAAGAACCCAACCTATCACCCTAAGATTCCAGGTTCCATGCAAGTTAAACAGCAATAAATAAATAATAAACAACTAGACATATCACAGCAAAATTTCAGGAAATCAAAGAGAAGAAGCAAACCTTAAAAGTCAGTGGAGAAAAATGGAATTTGCAAAAAGAGCCACAATCAGACTTGCAATTAGTAACAACAACGATGGGATAACATCTTCAAAGCACAGATAGAAAGTGAATATCCAATGGGACCTCAGCTTCCAGTTAATCTATCATTCAAAACTGAGGGCAGAATAAAGACATTTGGAGACAAGCAAAGACTGAGAGATTTCACTAGTCTAAGATGTGATGGATGAGCCCCTAGAAGAGCTCTGCTTCAGCTAGAGGAACTGAATCTGTGCGTGGAGTGGGATTCAAGTTCTACCATCACTGCTAAATTCTTAAATGATACAGTAATACATCTAAATGAGTACAGACGTTCCATCTAATGGTTTTAGTGCACATCACTTGTGTCTGTTTTGCAGTGTGTGCCTTAGCTAGAGATTTGATTAAATTATGTCTTCTTTGTCATACAGTAGGTCCTTAAAACAGCCCCAAACATAATATGCAAATACTCCAGTTTAAAAAATGCTATTACAGTGCTTAACAAAAGTTAACACATATGTCCAGAGGAGTAGTAAACACAAAGAACTTTTTAACATTTAAAAGCTGGATTATTGTCATAATTTTGTCATGCTTCCATGACCTTCCCCCGCCCTTTTTTTTCCTACCTGTGCTTTGGCTTATGGGATCTTAGTTCCTCAACCAGGGATCCAACCCAGGGTCCTAGCAGTGATAGCGCCGAGTCCTAACCACTGGACTACCAGGGAGTTCCCCCTCTGACCGTCCTAATAGTATTCCTTCTGTCAGGAATGATCCTGCTCCCCCAGACCACATACAACAAAGGCCTGCTGGTCTCTCACACCTCACCCACTTAAATCCCTTTAAATCTCAGCAAAATCATCACCTCTTTATTAATCCTTCCTTGACTCCTCAAGGAGAATCACCATTCCCTCTTTTGGATCCATAAGATTATCTTACACGATTATATCCTAAGTCCCTTAGAAAAATGTATTACCTGTCCAAATCTGTTCCCCCAAGCTCCAAGCCATTATGGACAAGAGCTATGTATTATTCATCCTCAGGTCTCCAGGACCCAGCTCAGCACTGGGCTCATGGCCCTATCTGTCCAAAGAATGTTTTGTTAAGTTGAATGAATGAAGATGTGACTCATAAAATGTTACCCAGTATAGCCTTGCAACGATGGAACATGAGGCCCCATAGAAAGCAGCTCACTGCTCGGTCCTTCCTGTTCATAGAAAATTATGAAAACAAACAAACAAACAAACAAACCCAAATATCTTTTGGAGTAACTCAGCTTTATAGCCCATTACTCAGTGCCACTTGTCCACTCTGGAAACACAGCAAGCCCTTGATCAACTGCAGACCAGAAGCACATACCCTTCTAAGTCTATCCGAACAAACACTGGGCGTTCCTCTTTTAGAACACTGCTGTTTTAGGGACTTCTCTGGCAGTTTAGTGGTTAAGACTCTGCTTCCAAGGGAGTGGGACGCCGGTTTGATCCCTGGTTGGGGAACTGAGATCCCATATGCCTCATGCAACCAAAAGATAAAAATAAATAAATAGGACAAACAACAAAAAAAAGCAACACTGCTGTTTTAGAACTCATTTCCTTGTTAGTCTTGAATAGGGTCTCACTCATCTAATGTTAGAATATATAATTGAAACTTCTGTTTTGTCTTAAAGCTAGCAAACCAACAGTCACATCTGCTTTTAAATCCTGAAAAGAGAAATAAATAATAGCGGGAAAAAAATAAGTGAGTTCACTGCAAAGCATATGGGTATTTTGAAAGATATTACTTTGAAGACTTAGCGTGGAGAAGTATAAGCTCTAAACTTTGAGCTACGCATGTGTTTGTTTTCCCTCAGAATGTTTAAGCTCTACTCCTTCGTTCTGAAAACAGATCTTTCTATTGTTTAAAATTTAGGTCTTTTCACTTTATTTTTTTTCACCAGATGGCAGTTGGTATGACCATTTTCAAAGTGAATATTTTAACTTTCAAAAACAAACAAACAAAAAAACCCCATCAAATAGCCTGTATAGAATATTAGGCCCATTTCATTTTGTTCATTAAACTTATTGTTAAACTGTTTCATCAGTCTGGACATTTTCACAGATATTTTGTCAGTTCAGCCTGTTCTGAATCACTTGCCAGTCTGGTTGCTCTGGTACAACAATGATTTTTTTATTCTTTTTCCAAACAAAAAAATAACCTTTCAATGACAATGCAGATTTTGAAAAAAAAAAAAAAAGAAAGAAAGAAAGAAAGAAATGCATCCATACTGTTATACAAAGCAACTGTGTTTTAGCTTCAAATTCTCTTTAATCTTCAGTGTTATTACAATGGGATTTATATCCTTGGGGACAGAGAGTTTTTAATTGAAACCCAAACCTCACAGCACTAACAGAATATTGTGTGATATAGCAATTTGTAGGTTATTTAAAAGAAAATGAGAGTCAGATAATCGTTCATTCAAAGCAAGTTAATAAATCCTGGTCCCCATTTATATATAGGGAACTACAAGGAGACCTGGTAGGCTGCAGTCCAGGGGATTGGGAAGAGCCGGACACGACTGAGCGACTTCACTTTCACGTTTCACTTTCATGCATTGGAGAAGGAAATGGCAACCCCCTCCAGTGTTCTTGCCTGGAGAATCCCAGGGACGGGGGAACCTGGTGGGCTGCCGTCTATGGGGTCACACAGAGTCGGACGCGACTGAAGCGACTTAGCAGCAGCAGTAACAAGGAGGCGTAGTAACATTAATAAAAATAATAGCATTTCAAAGATAATAAGGGACTTCACTGGTGATCCAGTGGTTAAGAGTCCACCTGCCAATGCAAAGGACACGGGTGTGATCCCTGGTCCAGGAAAATCCCACACGGCAAGGGGCGACTAAGCCCGCATGCCGCAACTCCTGAAGCCCGTGTGCTCTAGAGCCTGCACGCCACACCAGAGAAGCCACGGCGATGAGAAGCCCACGCACCGCAACCGGACCGTAGCCACCCCCCCCCACCCCCCACCGCTCACCTCAACTAGAGAAAGCCCACATGTAGCAAGGAAGACCCAGGACAGCCAAAAATCAGTAAATAAAAAATGATCAAACAACATGTTTGCACTCAGTACCAGACACTGTTCTAAGGGATTTTCTCATATCATCTTTTGTAATCCTCACCATCTGAGGGGTAGATGCTTCTATAATGCCCATTTTGCACATAAGAAAGAAGGAAGCATAAAGAAGTTAACTAGTTTAATGCCTAGTGTCGCATCAACCAAAGATAGAGCCAGATTTCAAAGCCTGGTAGTTGCCCACAGAGTTTGTGTTGAAATGAAGCCATTTACTCCCAGGTATGTGAGAACTTCCAGAAAAATCGGGGTTAGATTTCTAACTCCCGTTCACATCTTCTGATTTTTGGTTATCGCTTTAGCAAATCACAAGAACCAGTCTGATCTAAATCTTCCCAAAGCAACCGTTTGGTTCCCCCTCTGGTTTAGTATTTGATTGCTCCCTTATTCTAGACATGAGCTTTTTCTGCCAGCTGGGAACAGCTAGGGGCAGAGACCCCAAGGGATCTTGTAAATCTTCTGGTCCTGATGGAGCCGAGTGCTGGGCAGGTCATAGTGGGTCCTCACGAGAGTCCTACCTTTGAGGGTTTGATCAATTCAGTTCAGTCACTCAGTCGTGTCCGACTCTTTGTGACCCCATGAACCACTGCACACCAGGCCTCCCTGTCCATCACCAACTCCTAGAGTTTACTCAAACTCATGACCACTGAGTTGATGATGCCATCCAACCATCTCATCCTCTGTCATCCCCTTCTCCTCCTGCCCTCAATCTTTCCCAGCATCAGGGGCTTTTCCAATGAGTCAGCTCTTCACATCATGTGGCCAAAGTATTGGAGTTTCAGCTTCAACATCAGTCTTTCCAATGAACACTCAGGACTGATCTCCTTTAGGATGGACTAGTTGGCTCTCCTTGCAGTCCAAGGGACTCTCACAAGTCTTCTCCAACAGCACAGTTCAAAAGCATCAATTCTTCGGTTCTCAGCCTTCCTTATAGTCCAACTCTCACCTCCACACATGACCACTGGAAAAACCATAGCCTTGACTAGATGGACCTTTGTTGGCAGAGTAATGTCTCTGCTTTTTAATATGCTGTCTAGGTTGGTCATAACTTTCCTTCCAAGGAGTATGATCAGGTCTGCAATAAGTGCACACAGGGTTTCCTCCTATCGCCTACATCCCCACGGAGTCAACACAAAGTGGGAGTGAGAGAGTTAACTTAGGCAGGGTGTCCAGGGCCCTTTAAGGAGGAGGTGAACATTCTCTGGGCTCATGTTTTCCTTAAGCCTTGTGCAATAATGTATCTTGCAAGAGAACTGGCCTTCCTTGAGGAGCTAATGATCACACAGCACACTGTCTTACTCATGGAAATGCTTTTCTTAGGCTCTATGTTAATAATTATAATTGTAACAAATCTTGTCTGGGAACCTGTTTCTCAAGACTTGTCCCCCTGATTACACAGCAACAGTTCTATCTCACTCAGAGACATTGTCCCAAACTCATTCTCCCTCGGCTAATCTTGTACTGAAGTTATCTCAGGATGTATGTCTTGGGAAAGGGTCTGATGGAACTCTTACAACCTTGAGGTATTCTTTTTATCTATTCTCAGCAACTAGTTGAGAAGTAGATAAGGCCCTGCTTAAACTAGAGGCAGGTACTCTTCTCAACCCTTATGATCTCTATGTCAGAAGCTTTTTCTGACGCTTTCACTTTAAATAAAAATCTACACAAAGCTCTGAGTGACTAAGACTGTCTTTGGTCCTAGAGTTATGCCTTCTCATTCGGAGACCACGATCTCAGCACCGAACACAGACAATGTAAGCTATCAGACAGAAAACCTAGAAGTAAAGCCAGGGACAAAGCTGATCCAGGACCGTCTGCATCCCTTTGTCCAGGCTGCTTGAAGGCAGGAGGGTGCCTGGCTAGCGAACAAGGTGGCAGGGGCCCAGGGTCTCCAGGTCGAGTCAGAGCCTCTGTCTTTCTACTGTTTCTAAAGCTTCCTCCCCAGGCAGGCCTAGATCAAAACTACTTCAGTGTGATGGCATTGAGACCTGCCCTCTTTTTCTGTTTAAATCCCACTCAGACAGCTCATCCTGCCTCTTGACTTTCTGTTCGGGGGGCAGTGGTGGTACGCCAGGTCTCAGTTGCAGCCTGTGGGATCTAGTTCCCTAGCCAGGGATCAAACCCCAGGCCACCTGCGCTGGGAGCGTGCGGCCTTAGCCACTGGTCCCCCAGTGGTGGCGGTTTAGTCGCTAAGTCGTGTCCAACTCTTGCGACCCGGTGGACGGTAGCCCGCCAAGCTCCTCTGTGCTCTGTCCATGGGATTTTCCAGGTAAGAATACTGGAGGGCATTGCCGTTTCCTTCCCCAGGGGATCTTCCCGACCCAGGAATTGAACCTGGGTCTCCTGCATTGCAGGCAGATTCCTTACCAGCTGAGCCACCAGAGGGAAGTGCCCACCACTTCCACTCACCAGGTCCACTAGGAGGGAAGTCCCTAAAAGTTCAGTTTTCTTTTCTTTTTTTAAACTGATTTCTGAATAAAATCCTTTTATTTTTCTCAAATAAAGAAAAACAAACAGCCTCTTCCTTCAGTTGAAGGCCACTCTGGTGTTCAGCTAAGTAGCTTCCAGACAGAACACTGAGCCGATCCTTGAATGAGTTTTCACTTTCCCTCTTGCTTTCCTGATGCCCTTGATACTCTGCTGTTTGGGCTATTATAAGGTTAGAGGGATGTTTATAACAATGAAGACGAAATTCCTTTGTACATGGCCTTGAGCTTTCCAGAGGAAGCATGCCTCTGAAATCTAACCAATAAATAATAAATGGGCAGCATTTGGAGCAAGAAGCATAAGGCTCCCAGCTTCACTCAGAGGGAACATAAAGGGCTTTGCAGGGGTGGCTTACCGGTTTCTAAATGTTGAGAGAAGCACCACACTGTACAAAGCAAATATCCTGGTATTACCTATGTTCAGTGGGATATATCAAATTAAACATTTTATAGGGCTGCAGAATTATGGTTTATCATAAAGGAAAAATGGAAGTTATAATAAAATAATTAAGCATACATGCAAACCTTTTGTACTTTCCATTTTGTTTTGCTGTGAACCTAAAACTGCTCTAAGAAATAAAGTCTATATTTTAAAAAGCCATAGAATTTCTTAACAAAGTGAATATTTATGATTATAAACCTTGATTACAAATGACATAATAGGCATAGGGAGTTTAAGCTTCTTTCTAGACTGGTCAAATATTTGTCACCTGCATTTAGCAGAAAGGACACAAAAGTACATATTATGTATATATCCTGGGCTTCCCTGATAGCTCACAGTAAAGAATCCGCCTGCAATGCAGGAGACCTCAGTTCGATTCCTGGGTCAGGAAGATCCACTGGAGAAGGGATAGGCTACCCACTCCAGTATTCTGGCCTGAAGAATTCCATGGACTGTATAGTATACGGGGTCCCAAAGAGTCGGACACGACTGAGCTACCTTCACTCACTCACTCATGTATATATATTGATAATATGGGTTTCCCTCGTAGCTCGATTGGTAAAGAATCCACCTGCAGTGCAAGAGACCCCAGTCTGATTCCTGGGTCAGAAAGATCCTCTGGAGAAGGGAGGGGCTACCCACTCCAGTATTCTTGGACTTCCCTGGTAGCTCAGCTGGTAAAGAATCTGCCTGCAATGTGGGAGACCGAGGCTTGATCCCTGGGTTGGGAAGATCCCCTGGAGAAGGGAAAGGCTACCCACTTCAGTATTCTGGCCTGGAGAATTCCATGGACTGTATAGTCCATGGGGTCGCAAAGATTCAGACACGACCGAGCAACTTTCACTTTCACTTCATTTTTTTCACCAATAATATATCTTTAACTAGGTCAAGGAGGCACCATATTNAAGGCTACCCACTTCAGTATTCTGGCCTGGAGAATTCCATGGACTGTATAGTCCATGGGGTCGCAAAGATTCAGACACGACCGAGCAACTTTCACTTTCACTTCATTTTTTTCACCAATAATATATCTTTAACTAGGTCAAGGAGGCACCATATTTAAGCTTGTTAAGCAAGTGTTTCTTTATGAGAAAACATGAGACATAATATGAATGATGGGAATTTCAGGAGAGATGGCAAGCAGGTAGGGGAAGGTACTTTTGATCTGGGAAATTTTCTGTGCCTCATAGTTAATTAAACCATAGAAACAGTGCCAAGGGGCACTCCTGTTGCAACATTCAGGGGCAGACTTGTTAACTTTGTGAATTTTCCTAGGACTGATTGCTTGTGATATAACCTTAAGTTATTCCCTAATATTAATTATTTGAAATCAGATATTGAGCCTTTACACTTAGAACTGCAGGTGTTATTGCTAATTCCCACAGCCGCCCTAAGAAGTAAGTATTGGCATCATTTAGGGTTCCCTGTGGCAAGCAACAGTAACCAGCACTGGCTGATTTAATCAAAAAGGAATTTGTCAGGCTCAGGGCAACATGGGAACAGCAAAACACACAGGCTTCAGGAAGAACATGAAGCAAAGCAGTTTGGGGGATTCAGGAGCAGAAATGAATGAGTCATTTGTCTAGGGAGCCTCTCATTGTTCCTGGACCCTGATTCAGGTCCTACAAATGATGGTGGCAGCGGGGTNCGGGTTCTGGGCTGTGTGCTGCGGTCACACTTCACTGAGGATCGGGCTTTCTGCCACGGTCGCACTGTGCCGAGTTTCTGGCTGTGAGCCATATTAGCCTGGCACCAAGGTCCGGGTTGTTTGCCGCGGTCGCCATCTCCCCAGGTCCGGGATGTGTGCCACGGTCGCCCTGAGCCAATGTCCGGCCTTTGTTATGCAGACGCCGTGCTCAGAGGTCCAGCCTGTGTGCCACGGTCACCCTGCGCCGAGGTCCGGGCTATGTGCCGCTGTCCCCCTGCACTGAGTTCCGGCCTGAGTGACACCATACCCTGCTCCATTTTCAGGGCTGTGTTCCACGGTAGCCTTCTCCAGAGGTCCAGGCTGTGTGCCACGGTCCCCCTGCTCTGAGGTCCAGGCTGTGTGCCATGGCCGCCCTGAGCCGAAGTCCAGCCTATATTCCGCAGACGCCCTGGGCCGAGGTCCGCCCTGTGTTCCACTGTCACCTTTCTCCAAGTTCCGGACTGTGTTTCGCGGTCGGCTAGCAACGCGTTCCTGGCTGTGTGACGGGGTTGCCCTTCACTGAGTTTCGGGCTGTGTGCCTCNCCCCCCCCCCCCCGAAAAAAAAATCCATTAACTTATATATTTGGATATACTAGGTTTTAATTGTGGCAGGTGGGATCTTCAGTCTTAGTTTCGACATGTAGGATCTAGTTCCCTAACCAGGGATCTAACCTGGGCCCCCTGCATTGGGAACACAGGGTCTTAGCCCCTGGACCACCAGGCAAGTCCCTCCTGTGTTCTTCTGATACATCCCATCTTCTTTGATACGTTCCCATCCTGACTTTCTTGCACAGAGGTGTTTTCACCATCACTGTAAAGACTGCATCAGACCATCAGCCCTAAATCCAGGGGGACGTGTTGATGAGAAGGAGGATATTTGAATGGTCTTAAAGTGTTTCTCCACAGACTTCTTATTAGTTGCGAGAGGGAAAACAATAATTATACAATGGAGAAACTAGGCAATGCCTTGACTGAGTGGTCGTCACCTTGAAGGGACAGAGGCTGTCACGTGCCTGCAGATATGATATCCCAAGGACACGTTGCCTCGGCAGGATTCCAGCTGAGAATGCATAATGTCAATGTAATCATGGGGAACATCAGACAAACACAAAATGAAGAATGTTCTATTTNCATGAGTTTGAGCAAGCTCCAGGAGTTGGTGATGGACAGGGAAGCCTGGTGTGCTGCAGTCCATGGGGAAGCTAAGAGTTGGACACGAGTGACCGACTAAACTGAATCAGCTCTAGGGTCCTCAGGCTGCAGCAGTTACGGCCCATGGGCTTAGCTGCTCTGTGGCATGTGGGATCCTCCAGGATCAGGGATCAAACCTGTGCCTCCCACACTGGCAGGTGGATTCTTCACTCTTGAGCCATCAGAGATGCCCTCACTTAGGGTATTCTGATCCACCCTGGATGGGGTTGGCTTTACTCTACAAAGCGGGGCTGTTACCCAAAGAAACAAGGAAGGGAAGCTGCTGAGGCCAAGATCCAAACTGCCTACTAGAATAGTCTCCTAATTTTAAGGGTGAGGAAGGAGGTCAGTTACGCTCAGTTCCATGTCAGGTCATGTGTCTAGATGTCAAGGCTGAGATTTGAGCCCCTGTGGGTTTCCCCTCGCCCTCCCCGTGCAGACTCCCCTCTATTCCACTGAGCAGAACAGCCAGAAGATCCATAGCCCTGTGTTTGTAAAACCTTCTGAACTCTTCCAGGGAAAGGTGGGCTTTCAGTGGAAATGAGTCAGCAGCCCTGTCTGACCTTTCATGCCTTTCTGCTTTTCCCTGGGTTTTTATTTCCTTTGCTGCACCCTCCACAGCCTCTTTCCCAGTGTCAACAAGTTCAGAGGAACTGATAAGTCAGCCAAGCTGAGGGGGAAGCAAGCAGAAAATAACCGTCCGGTTCTGCAGTCACTGTGGGCCAAGGAAGAGTGCATGCTGCATGCTGCCCTCGTCTCTCTTCTCCTCTTGGTCCAGCTGGTCTCTCTCCCTCTCTCAAAACAAGACTTCCAAACAACCTCCCTGGGTGTTGTGTCACTCACCGAAACACCCAAGGCTAGCTCGATCAAGAGCAAAGTGTAATTTTGAATTTAAAATTAGAGATCTGCGCCTATTTCAGGAATTGGTAGCTGCAGGGTGGTGACCAAGCGCTCAAGCTTATAACTTCTTCCCCAGTAATAAGCATCAAAACTGTGAGCAGTGGCTCAGTCGACTTTTTAAATTGTGCCTAGACTCATGACTCAGAAGAGAAATGCTCTTTATGTTCCTATAATATTTAGCATTCACAGTTTACACCATGCGAAACATTTCTGGTGTGAGTTCATTTCCATTTGGTTGTTTCTGTTTGAAAATTACCTGAAACAAGTGTCTGACTATATAATTATACAGTTTAAAGAGGCACAGTGAAACATAGGGCTTTCATTTTAATTATTAGAAGAGATAATGTTTACCAGATACTAATATATGAAAAATGCTCAGTAAAATGCTTGTTTCCTTCTCTTTGTGAAATAAACTTTAGTCATTGTTCGTGTACTGTAACATTCTTACTCTTACACATTTACTGAATAGCTGCCCGGGGGCCCATCGCAAGTCACGCTCCTGCTTCAAATTCATCAGTACTTTCTACCACCTCCCAGTGCTTTGCTACTCAAAGTGTGGTCCCTGGACCAGCGACAGCAGCATCACCTGGGAGCCTGTTAGAACCAGAGGTTCTCAGGCCTCTCCTGAGTCCTGAATCAGAATCAGATCGCAAAGTAATCTGTGTACATACTGAACTCTGAGAAGCCCTGATCTACTGAGGAAGGTTTCCACTTCGTATAATGGATAAAGTCTTATTCCTCACTCTTTTGGTTCATCACCTGCTACTCCCCTTCTTGGGATCTGAACTGAGATTCCCCAGGCAAACCAAGCTGTTTCTTGTCTCTGGGCTTTTCTCATGCTGTTCTCTTTGTCTGGGTTCTATTTTCTCTCTTTTTGTCTTGTTATTGCCTACTCTTTCTTGAAGACGTGCATCTATGCATTTGTCCGTTCACTCATTCTCTGTGTAGTTATTGAGCACCTAAGCACTGTACTTAGGCAGCTTTTGTGTGTGTGTGTGTGTTTGTGTGCACGTGATTTTATCTTATGTTTTTAATATTATTCTTTTTTGCCATTTTGCACTTACAAAAATTTTACTAGAGTATAGTTGCTTTACGATATTGTGTTAGTTTCTGCTGTACAGAAAAGTGAGTCAGCCATACGTATACACATATTCCTTCTTTTTTGGCTTTCCTTCCCATTTAGGTCACCACAGTATGTTGCATAGGGTTTGCCGTGCTATACAGTGGTAATAGATTTTTCAGTCAAAGTATAGTTGGTGTTGGAGTAGGAACTGGCAACCCACTCCAGTATTCTTGCGTGGAGAATCCCATGGACAGAGGAGCCTGGCGGGGTACAGTGCATGAGGTCGCAAAGACTTGGACACGACTGAGCGACTCACACACACACACGTACACACACGTGTGCACACACACACGTGTGCATATAGTTGGTGCACAATGTTATATAAATTACAGGTGTACAGTATTGTGAAGTTATTGTTAATGATAAAATATTGGCTACGTTCCTTGTGTTCTGCAGTATATTCTGACAGCCTATTTTATACCGAATAATTTGTACCTCCCACTCCTCGCGCTTAGTTTGCTTTACCTCCCTCTCCCCACTGGTGACCACTAGTGTTTTCTCTATATCTGTGGCTCTCACATCATTTGCAAATATTTCCTTCCATTCTGTAGGTTGTCTTTTCGTTTTATCTATGGTTTCCTTTGCTATGCGAAAACTTTTGTTTATTTTTGCTTTTATTTCCTTTGCTTTAGAAGATAAAGTCCCCAAAACATTGCTACAATTTATGTTAAAGAGTGTTCTGCCTTTGTTTTCCTCTGTTTGGTCTTACATTTAGGGCTTCCCAGGTGGTGCTAGCGGTAAAGAACCTGTTAGCCAACGCAGGCGACACAAGAGACTCAGGAAGATCCACTGGAGAAGGGCATGGTGACCCACTCCAGTATTCTTGTCTGGAAAATCCCTTGGATGGAGGAGCTTGGCAGGCTACCGCCCATGGGATAGCAAAGGGTCAGACACAGCTGAAATGATAGCACGTCTTATATTTCGGTATTTCATCCATTTTGACTTTATTGTTAAAGAATGTTCTAATTTCATTTGTTTTACATGTAGCTGTCCAGTTTCCCCAGCACTACTTATTGAAGAGTCTGTCTTCATTGTATATTTTTGTCAGGCTGCTTTTTAAAGAAACCGTCCAGCGAGATGGGCGGCTCTCCTCTCTGCTATCTCATGTACCAGACTTAACTCTATTGTTGATGTATTATGCGGGGTTGACACTTACTGCTGACGTTGACCAAAGTGGGTAGGGAGCCTGTCACATTTCTCTTTGTCTCTCCTGTACCTAGCGCAGTTCCTGGTCCTCAGTAGCTGCTCAGGCAAGGTTTTGTTGGACTGAACTGTTGCACTTTGAGGAATGAGTGATGGAGCCAGGACAATGGCAGGTGAACTCTGAAGTTATTCATGACCTGAGCATGCCTTCTACCCACAGACCATAGCCTGACACCCTCATGCGCCATTTGCCCTCTCTAATTCACTGAAAGACCCTGACCTGACCAGTGGTAGTAGTGACAATCTCAAACTTCTGTGGATGTTGAACAGAGTTGGGAGCTGAGAATGTCCCAGACAGGATGGACTCTGCAGAGACCCGAAAAGGGGACCACCGTGGATGGCTCAGCGGAGGGGTGTGGCTGTGGGCTCTTTGGCACACCTCCTCCAGCTGTAACTACATTGCCCACAACCTGAGCCAAGTGTCATCTTATGAATTACTGACCAGTTGAGTTTTCTACTGATTCCCTACCCCTAGGAGAGGCATGTCTGTGGGCGGCTGCAATGGTGGTGACCAGTTAGGAGATGCCATCTTTGTTGGAGGAGGGAAGTAGTTACTGGAGGGTAATGAAAGCAAGGGCTTTACCATGATGAATGGGGACAATCAAGGGCCATGACATAAAGGATAAAAAATAGGGACTTTGCTGGCAGTCCAACGTTTGAGTCTCCAAACTTCTGCTGCAAGGGGTGCAGGTTCGATCCCTGGTTGGGGAACTAAGATCCCACATGCCCTGGGGCATGGCCAAAAAGTAAAAAAATAAATAAAACAACTTTTTTAAAAGGATAAAAAAATAAATGAAATAAAGAGAATAAATTGCAAAAGAGAGGAGGAAGAATCTCATGAAAACAAGGACTGTGGAACTGGTCTTTCTGGGTCCAGAACCCCAGCTCTGCATATTAGAGCTATGTGATCTTGGGCAAATTGTTCAGTTTTCCATGATCTTGGGCAGTTGTTCACTTTCCATCTGTAACATGGGAATAATAATATTTCCTACCTTACGAGGAACTGTTATTCATAAAGACAACTTATTTTTCGTAAAGACTTGGGCTAGAGGCTGACACACCACATAATCAATCAAAAAGACTTCAGTGCTTAAGAAACAGAGAGTATTGAATTGCTTGAAAATAAAATTCAGCATTTCTTTCTCTTTTCATCTCTGTGCGCCTCCACACTAGTAAACGCATTTGCCTGCTTCGTGGTATTTCCCTGGGTTTGCAATAGGGGTGTGTGTGTGTCTTTAAGCTGGTGAGCAATGCTTTAAACAAAAATGAACAAAAGGGAAACAGCTGCTTTGTTTTTGAAAAGATTTGCCAAGCTCACACAGTTAAATTTAATGGCTGGGTGTTTTAAACCCTGGAGAACAATGTAATTTGTGTCATCACTGCTGCAAAGGATGACTCGTTGGCGAGCGTTTCATTTCAGTCGCCTGAAGACCTAACTTGAACAAAAGAAGCAAAAACAAACACAAACAGAGGCATGGAAAAACGCTAATTAGGCTTTGGGGAAAAAAGACTGTCCGATCCTGTCATGTCTTTGCAGAGCAAAATAAAAATAACACTGACACCTGCAAAGTTATTTTTCTCACCAAATATTTTAATTTTTTAAGTCATATTTTGTGTACTAGTTATGATTCCAGGGTGTGAGTGAGGGTTGAGAGAAGGGGACGACTGAAGACTAGTATCTGAATATTTTGTACCTGCTTCCCTTGCAGTCTCTCTTTTAATTCTCTCCAAGTTCTGTGGAAGAGATATTTTCTCATTTACAATCGGACATTCTAGAATATTAATAGGACATTCAAGAACTAGATCTAAGTGTCTTGGATAAGTCCCTTAACCAAGTTCATACAACCCAGTAAATTATAGCACTAGAGTTTGACTCTATATCTGCCTGACAAGGGGGAATAAACCCCCTTTGAAATGGTTTGTTTGTTTTTTTATTAATATTTATTTTTAAAATTCTAATTAATTTGCTGTTTTGGTTACATTCTACAGCATGCGGGATCTTGGTCACCTGACGAGGGATTGAATCTGTGGCCCCTGTGGTGGAAGCACAGCGTCCTTACCAGGGGACCACCAGGGAAGTCCTGGTTTGTTCATTTTTCACTGGAAAATATATAAAATATATATATCTCAGTGTCTTCCTTGTAGGTTGTCAGGAACCAAGTATCAAATGCTTGTGAAGTTCAGATATATCTAACACTAAATTTTTCTTCATACAAGATAGAGATTTTGCTTCCCCAAGAGTCTCTGCATTTCGACAGTAATCAGGAAACAACTTGATGAGGCTGACAGCCATGGAAGACAATAGTCAAGCGATGACCTCGTCTTGGTTTGGAAGCTCCAGTTTCCACAGGTTAGTACAAGAAATGCCAATTACTGGACAAAAGCCAGTATCTCGTGACACAGTTCCAAAGAGATGGTGATGATGAAGGCTGTAACTCACTCATAAGGGGAGCTGGCTGTCTTGTCGTGTTTCTAATTGAGACAGAGAAAAACTGGGAGAGAGAAGATTCCTGAATACAGAAAGGATTAAGGAATTCTGCTACTTTCCTCCTCAGGGGTACTATTTCCATACTAGTGGGTTGGCCAAAAATTCATTTGGGTTTTTCTGTACGAGCAGGAAAAGCCTGAATGGACTTTTTGGCCAACTCAGTACATTATCACCAAATAGCCCAAGGAGAGGAGAGGAGAGAGAAAATGAACAGAAGATAAGTGACTCATGCCAGTAGATCATTAACTGGAAAGGACTTGTTTATTTGGGCTTATGCTCTTTATTGTTGTTACTGTTCTGTCTCAAGTTGTGTCAACTCTTTGCTGCCCCATGGACTGCAGCACACCAGGCTTCCCTGTCCTTCACTATCTCCCCGAGTTAGCTCAAACTCATGTCCATTGAGTCAATGATGCCATCCAACCAGCTCATCCTCTGTTGCCCCCTTCTCCTGCCTTCAATCTTTCCCAGCATCAGGGTCTTTTCCAATGACTGCTCTTCACATCAGGTGACCAAAGTATTGGTGCTTTAGCATCAGTCCTTACAATGAATATTCAGGGCTGATTTCCTTTAGGATTGACTGGTTTGATCTCCTTACTGTCCAAGGAACTCTCCAAAGTCTTCTCCAGCACCACAGTTCAAAACCATCAGTTCTTCAACGCTTAGCCTTCTTAATGGTCCAACTCTCACATCTACACATGACTACTGGAAAAGCCATAGCTTTGACTAGGCGGACCTTTGTCAGCAAAGTGATGTCTCTGCTTTTCCTATTCCCTTTATTCTCTAGGTCAAGAAATCTCTTACTCCAGAGAAGGCGGGAAACCATATCATTTCTCTTCTTGACACTGGGTTAAGCAGTGAATTGAGTCAGCAAGTCAAATGAGTCTGCAAAAGCACTTCCCTTTACTTGTTGTAATTGTTGTTGAATGTAACACTCTGTGGGTGTATTTGTGTGTGTGTGTTTAGCATGGGTCTAGGGCATTTATGAAAAAAGATCCTGCACCCTCACTAGAATAACCCCTGGGTCAGAGGCTGCAAATCCGTCTTATAGATGCTACTTCAGCACCAGTCTGGTGGGGTCAGAAAGGCTCCTGGCACTGAGAAAATTAATAAAGAAAAACCACACTAAAATAGGGTTAGGAGACCAGAAGGGAGAGCTCTGATACACGTATCACATGATGCCAACTCAGATCCTAGCAGGAAGAAATGTACCTTGCATCTCCAGCAAGAAGTGACATCCTTTAACCACCAGCCGGAGATTGTCTCCTTGCCTGGTAACAGATCAGCCAATGAGAGACTGTGACAACTCAGCCAATGAGACGCCACTTTCTTTCAAACTCCCAGTTTCCTTCAATGACTTTTGTTTATAACAGTCCCTTTCAACTCCCTCATCTCCTCTAAAAAAGTTTGCTTTACAGAATTTGCATGTGGGTCACTGTAGTTGCATGTCCTGAATTGCAGTTCTTTGCTGCTCCCACATAAACCTGTTTAGCTGGAAAAATAAGTGACTGTTTTATTGTTTTAGGTTAACAATGTACAGGAAAGGAAGTGCTCTGAGTTCAGAAAGCCTGGGGCTGGTCTCGACATGTTTCCACTTGCTCTATAACTTTGAGCAAATTATTAGAAGAGGTAAATGAATACATTTAAAAATGCCTTTTTATCTGGAAAAAAAAAAAGGACTTCCCTGGTGGCTCAGATGTTAAAACGTCTGTCTACAATGCAGGAGACCTGGGTTCAGTTTCTGTGTCAGGAAGATCTCCTGGAGAAGGAAATGGCAACCCACTCCAGTATTCTTGCCTGGAAGATCCCATGGGCGGAGTAGCCTGGTTACAGTCTTCAGGCTGCAGTCCATGGGGTTGCAAAGAGTTGGACACAACTGAGCGACTTCACTTTCACTTTTTTTTTAAAAAACTGAAAAAGCTATACAATCACAAGAGACTCGGGTTCGATCCCCGTGGAGCAGGAGAAAGTGGCACCTACTTTCTCCAGTATTCTTGCCGGGAGACTCCCATGGTTGGAGGAGACTGGCGAGCTATAATCCATGGGGTCACGAAGAGTCAGACACGACTGAACGTCTGAGCACCCGGCAGAGAGCAGTGTGCAGCATTTAAGGTTTATCAATAGATTTTGATGTTCGGTAGTGAAGTTTGATCGTATTTTTTTCTTTTCTGCCATCTTCTCCCACCAGAGCTTTTACCCCTGTTCTGATGCTAAATAGTACTGATCCCTTACATTTCATCGTAATCATTCTTATAGGACTTGATTAGAAGCCTCTTCTGTGTACATCAAACTTGCCCATAATCAACTATTAACCAAATTAGGGCAACCCTGGTTTTCCTTCTTGCCTCCCCAGCCTGCTCCTCTCTTGAGGTAGCTGAGACTTCTCCATGTTTTTGTGGCATTTCAGCACAATCTGTTTCAAATATTCTTTTATATATATCTGTTCAGTAGATCATGAGCTGCTAGAACGCTGCTAGAAATTAGAAAGTGGTCAGGAAATGTTTGTTGAATTAGACTGATATGAAACACAATTGGTTATGACCCCATAATATTACATTATTTACATGGCTATTTTTCACTCTAATTTACTTGTGAGTGTGTGTGTGTGCTTGCGCTCAGTTGCTCAGTCGTGTCTGACTCTTTGCAACTGATCCCAAGGACTGTAGCCCACCAGACTCCTCTGTCCATGGAATTCTCCAAGCAAGAATACTGGCGTGGGTTGCCATTTCCTCCCCAGGGGATCTTCCCAACGCAGGGATTGAACCAGCGTTTCTTGCATTTTCTGCATAGGCCAGTGGATTCTTTGTTTTAGGGTTTTGTTGTTATTTACTATAAAAAATAAGGCTGTGATGAAGATTTCTGTGACAAGCTTATTTCTGTTGTTTCAGATTATTTTCATAGATTTGAGTCCTAAAAGTAGAGTTAAATTTTGACTAGTATTATCAGGTTGCTTTCCAGAATTATTGCACAATTAAAACCCCCATTTATGTGACTGTTTTACAAATTGTAGTTCACACTTTTGTATAACATGAATACACATCTATCAACATCACTGCATTGGAAGAATTGCAATAGCTAAGTTAACCATTTACCTTCACTAAGAATGTTGCCAGAGTGTAGAGGTCCCAAGGAATGGAAGCTTGCAGGCCTTAGCAATGAAGAAAGAAAATTTAGAAAGCCCTGCCCAGACAGTGTAGTCTCCCAGGAAAACTTAAGAGGGCCAAATGCAGGGCCTGGGGATTAAAAAAATTCAGTCTTTGTTCGTCACCTTCTCTGCTACCTAAATAGGTAGTATTAATTGTAAATAATGGATGTTAAGGGTTATGATGTAATGAATAGATATAGCAAAAGACTTCTTTTGGTTAATTTCATTGTGACAAGAATAAAGCAGTGAGGGACATCTCTGGCAGTCCTGTGGTTAAGACTCCGAGCTTCTACGGCAGGGGCATGGGTTTGATCCCTGGCTGGGGAACTAAGATCCAGCAAGCCCTGCAGCCAATAAAATAACATGAAATAATAATAAAAAAAATAAGGCATCCACATGATAGTGAGTCCTGAGCCAGTCATAGAAAGCCCAGATCTCCTTCTGAGTCATTTGTTGAGTCACAATAGCCCTTCTCACTTGCAGTCATGTTAGAATATTGAGAAATGTAAGGTATAATATTGATGTAGAGAAAAACATGTAGGTCCCCCAAGTTTGTGACTATTGATTTGGTTCTCCTTCAGTTAGGAAGTCTCTGGTGTTTAATGATGCAGCTGATTCAACCGCTGGTCATTTGCCTTGGGCGCCCTGGTCCCGCCCAGGCTTCACAGGCCCTTCTGTCATGTGATGGGGGCTGCAGACCAAGTCTCCTGTTGGCTTATTTGTGGGTTCCAGCCTTGTCATCTTTAGGAAGAGAGGAGGATGGAGATTGTCAAATGCACAGGGTGGAGGCTCGGGGTGGGGAGGAGGGAAGGAATTTTTTAAAAAGATAAAGTTATACCTCTATACCTGGATAAGGTTTAAGGTCTTCAGGCTGCCTGGAACACGGACGTCTGGGTATAGTTGAGTTTTTGTCCTCTCTGCTAGGACAATACGAACTCCTCTCTGCACTACTTCCTCCCCTGAATACCTAACTAACCAAGTCTCTCCACTTTTTATCTTTGTTTTCTNAGGGTGGAGGCTCGGGGGGGGGAGGAGGGGGCAGGGGGTGAGCACAAGAGCTCATTTAAACAGAAATGATGACTAGAGAGCAGAAAATGCAGATTGTGAAGATAGGCATTCTCAAGAAGGCTGAGCAAAAGTTTAGAGAAGGGCTGGTATAGAAACCATGTGAACATGGTTTGTCTACACAAGGCCAATTATTTTGGAATATAGTCTTTTAAAAAACATTTATTTTTATGTATTTGGCTGAGCTGGGTCTTAGTCGTGGCACACGGGAGCTTCAGTTGCAGCACGTGAACTCTTAGTCATAGCATGTGGGATCTAGTTCCCTGACCAGGGTTTGAACTCGGGCCCCCTGCTTTGTAGGGGTGGAATTTTAGTCACTGTACCACCAGGGTTGTCCCTAAAATCAGTCTAATTCAGTAACTATTTTTTGAGTGTCAAGAACTGTATTAAGAATGGCTTTCCACTACGTGCCAAGCCTCTGTTACCTGAGAGACCCAGTAGCTGGACTTGCATTGTTTCTTGCTGAAGAAATTCACACTCAGTGATCTGAGTAGGAAAAGAAAGTAACAAATCACTTCAATAAGCCTGACAGCTTGAACAGCTAGATTACATAGGTCCTACTGAGGCAGATGAAAGAGGAGAGTGGAAAAGTTGGCTTAAAACTCAACATTCAGAAAACTAAGATCATGGCAGCTGGTACCATCACTTCATGGCAAACAGATGGGGAAAGANGACAGCTTGAACAGCTAGATTACATAGGTCCTACTGAGGCAGATGAAAGAGGAGAGTGGAAAAGTTGGCTTAAAACTCAACATTCAGAAAACTAAGATCATGGCAGCTGGTACCATCACTTCATGGCAAACAGATGGGGAAAGAGTGGAAACAGTGGCTGACTTTATTTTGGGGGGGCTCCAAAATCACTGCAGATGGTGACTGCAGCCATGAAGTTAAAAGACGCTTGCTCTTTGGAAGGAAAACTATGACTAACCTTGACAGCATCTTGAAAATCAGAGACATCGCTTTGCCAACAAAGGTCCATCTAATCAAAGCTATGGTTTTTCCCGTGGTCATGTACAGATGTGAGAGTTGGACTGTGAAGAAAACTGAGTGCTGAAGAATTTATGCTTTTGAACTGTGGTGTTGGAGAAGACTTTTGAGAGTCCCTTGGACTGCAAGGAGATCCAACCAGTCTATCCTAAAGGAAATCAGTCCAGAATATTCATTGAAAGGAATGATGTTGAAGCTGAAACTCCAACACTTTGGCCACCTAATGTGAAGAACTGACTCAGTGGAAAAGACCTTGATGCTGGGAAAGATTGAGGGCAGGAGGAGGAGGGGACGACAGAACATGAGATGGTTGGATGGCATCACTGACTCGATGGGCATGAGTTTGAGCAAGCTCCGGGAATTGGTGATGGACAGGGAGGCCTGGTGTGCTGCAATCCTTGGGTCACAAAGAATTGAACACTACTGAGCGACTGAACTGAACTGACTAAGGCAGAATTAATGGGAAAACAGATTAGAGATTTAATAAAAATGTAATGAGAAGGTTTAATGAGATAAGAGATTATAAAAAGACTTTTGGAAATATTTTTTAAAGCCCCACACAAAATTTCCAAATTTAAAGTTAAAGGATGACTTCAAAGAGAGAGCAGTTTCTGATGAAAATCAAACTGATTATCTGAAAGAGTAAGTAGAGAAAGTGGTACACAGTGCAGAGCAAAAACTTGAAGAAATGGATACCACAGATGAAAAGACAAAAGACATGGAAGACAGAGATAACAGGAATTACAAAGAAAGAGATGAAGAATATATGGGAGATAAATACAGTTCAAAGAACAATAGATAAAACTTCCTTGTCTGAACAAAATTTTGCTTTTTCAGATTGAAAGTGGTCCACCAACTCCAGGAAGTATTTCTGACAATGACATATAAACCAAATTCATCCATATAAGTCTTCTAAAATTCAAAAAAGAAAAAGTTTAGTAAACTTTCTAGTGCAAAGAAAAAAGCTGTTATAGGAAGAGGAGAATTAGACTAACATCAGACTTCTTATGTGCAACAGTGGATGTTAGAAAACAGTAATGACCATTTATAAGTCTCGAGAAAAATTGAGTCATAATGTCATTCAAGTGTGAGGACAAAAGACAGCGATTATTAAACAGGCTGTTATCCACTCTTTGTGAAGGTACACCTTTATATGACCGGAGGAATTATTCTAACTGAATGAAATTTAATGATAACCTAGATCTCAGGATAGGAGAAGATGAAGAGTATAAGAAACAGCAGTGAGCAATATACTTCTAAGATGTATAATTAAGTCTAAAAGATGATGACAAGGGCTGTGAACTGTAATATGAGTTAAATAATAATTCCCTAAATAGAAGAGGGTGACTGCATGTAACTGTATGAAATAATAGCTGTCTTCCCAGGCAGTAAGCTCTAATGTTTATGAGTGATACTTAGGTTACGATTTCAATTTTAAATGAGTCTCACCAGTTGGTACAAGGGTGATGGGAAACTCTTGGTTGGGGTTGGTGGTATAGAGAACAGATTAATAAAAATCTTGATGTGGGGAACATCATTATTACTTAATTTTATTACTGCATATATATGACTTTATGACTTTAAAAGTTAGAGAGTTAATGAGTAGCTGACAGAAAGTTCCTAATTAATTTGCAAAGTTAAGGTGGAAATAAAAATAATAATAAAACACTTTTTCAATGCAGCAAATTAAGAACAGTATCAAGAGGAAGCAACAGTGAAAATTGATTACAAACAGAAAGTAAAATGTAAAAATAAAGTGAATATCACAATGAAAGTAAAGGAATACTTCAATTAAAAAAAAACAACCACCTTCAGAATACTTACAGATTTTACCTCTATGTTGTTTAAAATAAATTCAACTAAGGTAAAATAGTAGAGTGGAAAGTAATAGGAGATACAAAAATATTTTAGCAAAAGTGAAAGTTGCTCAATCGTGTCCGACTCTTTGCAACCCCATGGACTATAGAGTCCATGAAATTCTCCAGGCAGAATACTGGAGTGGGTAGCCTTTCCCTTCTCCAGGGTATTTTTCCCAACCCAGGGATTGAACCCAGGTCTCCCGCATTGCAGGTGGATTCTTTACCAGCTGAGCCACCAGGGAAGCCCAAGAACATGAGAGTGGGTAGTCTTTCCCTTCTCCAGCGGATCTTCCCGACCCAGGAATCNGGTTCCTCTATCTGATTTTTATACTCTATACATCCTACACTTAGCGATCCCATTCTAAGCTGTCCTCAACTGTGTGTTGTGCATGTAGCTGACTGCACTCTTGCTTTTGTTCTCATCCTCTTCCAGGTTTATTAAGTACTTGGTGACTATATCAACATGATGTTTATGAATCAGAGATTCTTGGTTTTCAGTTAACATCAGTTGCCCTCTCAGAGTCAAGGGTCAGGAAATAATGAGATCAACCATGGCAAACAATGGTACCTATGAGGGAGCCCATTTCTTCCTCCTGGTGTGCCTAAACTCTGTATAATGAGCTTGCCTTTTCCCATCAAAGTCTTTGGATCAACGTTTGGATTCTGTCACAGACCAGCTAAGTGAGCTTGAGAAAATCACTTAATTTTCTTGGAGCCTCAATTTTTCTCCTCTGTAATATGAAGATTATTATTATGACATCAACTGTTGTACAGATTAAATGTGACAGTGCACGGAAAGCCTTTTGCAAACTGTAATCTGATTAAATATAATCTGATTAATTAAATGCAATCTGGTTAATGAAATAATCCCAACTCTCCTTAAAACTGAAACTATACCCAAATTAAGACCCATCTTATAAGGCTTCTAGGGGGCCAATCTTGACTCTTTCAATCTGATCATTAGTAATCCGATTTGGACCACTATTCAACATTCTGTCTAGTCTTTGAGACATTTTAATAGATGCTTTTAAATAAATATATATATATATGTATTCTTTATTCATAAGTCAAATAAGGTACACTGTAAGAAATGTACTATAAGTAAAGGCATTTAAAGTTACTTTTTCCTATTAACGCTGGGAAAAGCAGTTCACTTCTATGGACCACAGTGTTTACTGTTCTAATCTTGAGTTTCCACACTCAGGAGGATATTTTGAAGGTTATTGGAAAAGTCCCTGATGCTGGGAAAGATTAAGGGCAGAAGGAGAAGAGGGCATCAGAGCCTGAGCTGGCTGGATGGCATCCCTGATGCAATGGACATGAACTTGGGCAAACTTCAGGAGATGGTGAGGGACAGGGAGGCCTGGCGTGCTGAGTCCACGGGGTCACAAAGAGTCAGACACAACTGGGCTACTGAACAACAACAACCTGATAAGCCCAGCATACACAGGGCATTTGCCCCTTATTGCCATCACTTTACATCAGGGATTGTCTTAGTCATCTCGTGGGTATGCTCAGCCACTTCATTGTGTCTGACTCTTTGTGACCCCATGGACTGTAGCCAGCCAAGTTCCTCTGTCCGTGGGATTTCCCAGGCAAGAATACTGGGGTGGGTTGCCATTTCCTCCTCCAGAAGATCTTCCCGACCCAGAGATTGAACCCTGGTCTCCCATGTCCCCTGCATTGCAAAGGGATTTTTTTTTTTTTTAAACTGCTGAGCCAACGGGGAAGCCTCTTAGTCATTTCAGGCCACCATAAAAAATACCACTGACTAGATGGTGTAAACAACGGAAATTTATTTTCTCACAGTTTTGGAGGCCGGGAAGTCTGAGATCAAGGTGCCAATTGATTCAGTTCCTGGCGAGAGCTCTCTCCCTAGGCTGCAGATGCCTGCCTCCTTGCTATGTCCGCACATGGCCTTCCCTTAGGTCACGTGCTCTTCTGAGGTTACTAATCCCATCATGAGGGGCCCCCCTCGTGACCTAAACTAACTCCAGCTGCCTCCCTATGGCCCCATCTCCACACAGCAGCACACTGGGAGTTAAGACATCAACATGTGAATTGGGGAGTGGAGACATTCAGTCCCTAACGTGATTATGATGACCTTTGTTACTGTCACATTCATCACATAATGTATTTGCTCTCTCTGTGATCACTGGACTGTGATCAACCCAGTTATGGTGAAAACCCTGCCCCTGCTATGAAGAATCTATTTTCAGTGTAAAGGTAGGTCTGGAGAGTGTCAGTAACACATACACTAAGCAGAATTTAATTTTAATAACTGACACCTGGGGAGACTTCCCTGGCAGTCCAGCAGTTAAGACCCCACACCTCTGCTGCAGGGGTCCCAGGTTCAATCTCTAGTTGGGGAACTAAGATACCACATTCCACGCAGTGCAGCCAAAAAAGGAAAAAAAAAAAAATGACACCTGGAAATACGAGCTAATAATGATGACCAATCGGCTGAATCCAGGGCCCTTTTAGGTAAGCTCTGTGCCTCTGTTCTATTAGTTGCTCAGTCGTGTCCAACTCTTTGTGACCCCGTGGATTGCAGCTCACCAGGCTCCTCTACCCATGGGATTCTCCAGGCAAGAATACTAGAGTAGGTTGCCGTTTCCTCCTCCAGGGGATCTTCGCAGCCCAGAGATCCCACCCAGGTCTCCTGCATTGCTGGCAGATTCCTTACCATCTGAGCTACCGGGAAAGCCTAGACTCTTTAAAAACTTGATCAATTAGCATTCTACAGATATGCCTCTAGCCTGATAAGCACTACCGAGATAATGAGTCTTTGCATATCATTCAGCTCAGATGTCCTCAAATGCCTGGAAATATTGACTTGGCCAAAAAGTTTTTTCTGTGTTTTCCATTATACTTTAGGAAAAATCCCAACCAACTTTGTGGCCAACCTAATATCTGAGAAGTCAAGGTTGATCCACCAAAAAGTATGTGAGTAACAGCTCCCAGAGAGGGCAGCCCACTGCATCTCTGATTTCTTGTCACGGCAGACACCTGAAAGACAGAGAATAAATACACAGCATGCAGGAAGATTGGAGACCCCATCAGGCTGAATCGGGGGGAAAAATTTAAGCCAGCGTTTGGTTCCATCAAGTCACACTCAAATTGATCAGAAAGTAGGAAGGCTCTGTGTTCTCTCACAACAGATTAAAAGAGCAACTCCAATGATCTCCAGGTATGACATAAAATATTTTCTAAAATAAGCCATGACATCAGAGGATGATTGCTTCTTGGCAGGAAAGGTATGACAAACCTAGCAGTGTATTAAAAAGTAGAGACACTACTCTGTTGACAAAGATCCATACAGTCAAGGCTACGGTCTTCCCAGTGGTCACATACAGTTGTGAGAGCTGGACTGTAAAGAAGGCAGAATGCCAAAGAATTGATGACTTCAAACTGTAGTACTGGAGAAGACTCCTGAAAGTCCCCTGGACTGCAAGGAGATCAAACTAATCGAAAGGGAAATCAACCCTGAATACTCGTTAGAAGGACTGATGCTGAAGCTCCAGTATTTTGGTCACCTAATGCAAACCGCCAACTCATTGGAAAAGCCCCTGATGCTGGGTAAGACTGAGGGCAGAAGGAGAAGAGGGCAACAGAGGATGAGCTGGCTGGAAGGCATCACTGATACAATGGACATGAACTTGGGCAAACTTCGGGAGATGATGAGGGTCAGGGAGGCCTGGCGTGCTGCAGTCCATGGGGTCACAAAGAGTCGGACACAGCTGGGTGTCTGAAAAGCAACATTCTCTAAAAAGGGTACACCTTTGGCATATGACCTGATTAACTTCTGCTTTTTGGATGGAGTATTTCTCTTTTTTTCCTTTTAATTTTTTGTCTCATGTTTCTAGCCTTTGTTATTTATATTATCTAATGGATATTTTAAGTATCTGCAATATGCCCTCAATATTTCAACCCGCAAGTGTCTCAAGGCACTCAAAAGACACTTTTCAGTGTCTTCTGAAAAGATCAGAACCAAGTAACGGGCCAAGGCTGATGTGTCTCCAACAGTATTGGGTGGGAGCTCTCAGTGGAAGAGTTGATCCAAAACAAATGAGTGAGTGCTGCCAGAATCAGAACCTCTTCTCGCATGTTTGAGAATTTTTGTTGTGAGCTCATCTGTGGTGAGACCCTACGTGTGCAGATTTCACAAGGCTTTAATTAACAGCTTATTTCTCTAGAGGGAATTTGCATTCATTTTTCTCCATGTGCTCGGGAGTGCTCTTCCCAGCTTGACCAATTTAAAGTTCGGTCATGACTGTACAAATAATTATATCACTACTTGTTTATGAATACTTTCTAATAAACTGCTTTATAGTCAAAAAATCGGGGCAATAAAAAATTCTTTGGAATGTCTTAAGGTTTTCTCTGTAGTCAGATAAACAATTTATTTCCAGAGTTGTCTAGGGGATGTAGTGTAGAGTAGGGCACAGAATTACCTAAGGCCTATGTCTGGATCAGGTTTGTTTTCGGCATTATTTGAGACATTCATACTCTTGCTTACCGTTCACTTATTTTTCTGAAAAAGGTATGCTACAGTCTCTACTATGATTTTGGATTTTATAAGGTCCCTTTGCATTTCTAGTTCTTGTTTTACCTTCTATGTTTTACTGCTATGTTATTTGGAGACAAACATTTATTATCTCTTCCTTATAGATTATGCTTTTTATCACTCTCCTATATCATCCCTCAGATTGTTTAAATCTGGTATATGTTATTATTGGAGTAGGAAATAGCAAACCACTCTAGTACTCTTGCCTGGAAAATTCCATGGACAGAGGAGGCTGGTGGGCTACNAGCAATCATCCTCTGATGTCATGGCTTATTTTAGAAAATATTTTATGTCATACCTGGAGATCATTGGAGTTGTTCTTTTAATCTGTTGTGAGAGAACACAGAGCCTTCCTACTTTCTGATCAATTTGAGTGTGACTTGATGGAACCAAACGCTGGCTTAAATTTTTCCCCCCGATTCAGCCTGATGGGGTCTCCAATCTTCCTGCATGCTGTGTATTTATTCTCTGTCTTTCAGGTGTCTGCCGTGACAAGAAATCAGAGATGCAGTGGGCTGCCCTCTCTGGGAGCTGTTACTCACATACTTTTTGGTGGATCAACCTTGACTTCTCAGATATTAGGTTGGCCACAAAGTTGGTTGGGATTTTTCCTAAAGTATAATGGAAAACACAGAAAAAACTTTTTGGCCAAGTCAATATTTCCAGGCATTTGAGGACATCTGAGCTGAATGATATGCAAAGACTCATTATCTCGGTAGTGCTTATCAGGCTAGAGGCATATCTGTAGAATGCTAATTGATCAAGTTTTTAAAGAGTCTAGGCTTTCCCGGTAGCTCAGATGGTAAGGAATCTGCCAGCAATGCAGGAGACCTGGGTGGGATCTCTGGGCTGCGAAGATCCCCTGGAGGAGGAAACGGCAACCTACTCTAGTATTCTTGCCTGGAGAATCCCATGGGTAGAGGAGCCTGGTGAGCTGCAATCCACGGGGTCACAAAGAGTTGGACACGACTGAGCAACTAATAGAACAGAGGCACAGAGCTTACCTAAAAGGGCCCTGGATTCAGCCGATTGGTCATCATTATTAGCTCGTATTTCCAGGTGTCATTTTTTTTTTTTTCCTTTTTTGGCTGCACTGCGTGGAATGTGGTATCTTAGTTCCCCAACTAGAGATTGAACCTGGGACCCCTGCAGCAGAGGTGTGGGGTCTTAACTGCTGGACTGCCAGGGAAGTCTCCCCAGGTGTCAGTTATTAAAATTAAATTCTGCTTAGTGTATGTGTTACTGACACTCTCCAGACCTACCTTTACACTGAAAATAGATTCTTCATAGCAGGGGCAGGGTTTTCACCATAACTGGGTTGATCACAGTCCAGTGATCACAGAGAGAGCAAATACATTATGTGATGAATGTGACAGTAACAAAGGTCATCATAATCATGTTAGGGACTGAATGTCTCCACTCCCCAATTCACATGTTGATGTCTTAACTCCCAGTGTGCTGCTGTGTGGAGATGGGGCCATAGGGAGGCAGCTGGAGTTAGTTTAGGTCACGAGGGGGGCCCCTCATGATGGGATTAGTAACCTCAGAAGAGCACGTGACCTAAGGGAAGGCCATGTGCGGACATAGCAAGGAGGCAGGCATCTGCAGCCTAGGGAGAGAGCTCTCGCCAGGAACTGAATCAATTGGCACCTTGATCTCAGACTTCCCGGCCTCCAAAACTGTGAGAAAATAAATTTCCGTTGTTTACACCATCTAGTCAGTGGTATTTTTTATGGTGGCCTGAAATGACTAAGAGGCTTCCCCGTTGGCTCAGCAGTTTAAAAAAAAAAAAAATCCCTTTGCAATGCAGGGGACATGGGAGACCAGGGTTCAATCTCTGGGTCGGGAAGATCTTCTGGAGGAGGAAATGGCAACCCACCCCAGTATTCTTGCCTGGGAAATCCCACGGACAGAGGAACTTGGCTGGCTACAGTCCATGGGGTCACAAAGAGTCAGACACAATGAAGTGGCTGAGCATACCCACGAGATGACTAAGACAATCCCTGATGTAAAGTGATGGCAATAAGGGGCAAATGCCCTGTGTATGCTGGGCTTATCAGGTTGTTGTTGTTCAGTAGCCCAGTTGTGTCTGACTCTTTGTGACCCCGTGGACTCAGCACGCCAGGCCTCCCTGTCCCTCACCATCTCCTGAAGTTTGCCCAAGTTCATGTCCATTGCATCAGGGATGCCATCCAGCCAGCTCAGGCTCTGATGCCCTCTTCTCCTTCTGCCCTTAATCTTTCCCAGCATCAGGGACTTTTCCAATAACCTTCAAAATATCCTCCTGAGTGTGGAAACTCAAGATTAGAACAGTAAACACTGTGGTCCATAGAAGTGAACTGCTTTTCCCAGCGTTAATAGGAAAAAGTAACTTTAAATGCCTTTACTTATAGTACATTTCTTACAGTGTACCTTATTTGACTTATGAATAAAGAATACATATATATATATATTTATTTAAAAGCATCTATTAAAATGTCTCAAAGACTAGACAGAATGTTGAATAGTGGTCCAAATCGGATTACTAATGATCAGATTGAAAGAGTCAAGATTGGCCCCCTAGAAGCCTTATAAGATGGGTCTTAATTTGGGTATAGTTTCAGTTTTAAGGAGAGTTGGGATTATTTCATTAACCAGATTGCATTTAATTAATCAGATTATATTTAATCAGATTACAGTTTGCAAAAGGCTTTCCGTGCACTGTCACATTTAATCTGTACAACAGTTGATGTCATAATAATAATCTTCATATTACAGAGGAGAAAAATTGAGGCTCCAAGAAAATTAAGTGATTTTCTCAAGCTCACTTAGCTGGTCTGTGACAGAATCCAAACGTTGATCCAAAGACTTTGATGGGAAAAGGCAAGCTCATTATACAGAGTTTAGGCACACCAGGAGGAAGAAATGGGCTCCCTCATAGGTACCATTGTTTGCCATGGTTGATCTCATTATTTCCTGACCCTTGACTCTGAGAGGGCAACTGATGTTAACTGAAAACCAAGAATCTCTGATTCATAAACATCATGTTGATATAGTCACCAAGTACTTAATAAACCTGGAAGAGGATGAGAACAAAAGCAAGAGTGCAGTCAGCTACATGCACAACACACAGTTGAGGACAGCTTAGAGTGGGATCGCTAAGTGTAGGATGTATAGAGTATAAAAATCAGATAGAGGAACCAGTTATCTCCTCAGTCAGTTGACTATGCTTGACTTCTGGGAAACTGGGGCTTCCCTGGTAGCTCAGCTGGTAAAGAATGCAATGCAGGAGACCCCGGTTTGATTCTTGGGTCAGGAGGATCCCCTGAAGGGATAGGCTACCCACTCCAGTATTCTCGTGCTTCTCTGGTGGCTCAGACAGTAAAGAATCCACTTGCAATGTGGGCCATCTGGGTTTGCTCCCTGGATTAGGAAGATCTCCTGGAGAAGGGCATGGCAACCTACTCCAGTATTCTTGCCTGGAGAACCCCCATGGACACAGGGGCCTGGTGGGCTACAGTCCATGGGGTAGCAAAGAGTTGGACACGACTGAATGACTAAGAACAGCACAGAGTAAAACCAGGGAAGCTCGTATACACAGATACACACACATACATACAATATATCCATTGGGCTTCCCTTGTGGCTCAGCTGGTAAAGAATCTGCCTGCAATGTGGGAGACCTGGGTTCAATCCCTGGGTTGGGAAGATGCCCTGCAGAAGGGAATGGCTACCCACTCCAGTATTCTGGCCTGGAGAATTCCATGGATTTTATAGTCCATGGGGTGGCAAAGAGTTGGACATGACTGAGCGACTTTCACTTTGTATATATAAACATGTATACCTTTGAGTGTTACATACAGTGGGATTTCCGTATAAATGTTCAGTCCTTAACAGAAGAACCTAAGAGGGATCTTTAACCAGAGTGTTTTGGGAAAGATCTTCATGCTAGGGTAGCCTGGGACCCTTCTGCCTTGTTCAAGTTCCACCGAGTCTCCTCCACATTTCCCACGATGTCTTATTTCATGAGCTTCTGCACTAGGATGAGACTTCCACAACAATGACACTACAGAGCTTCCATGTGTCTTTACTTCCCTCCTATATGCCCCACAAAATGGTGGTGCTTCTTTTTTACGTATCAATTAAGGGGATAGTTTTTCACTGTTTCCTTTATCCTGCAAGTTTTCTCTTTTTTCTTTATATTTTGGAGACTTGGGGGCAAGTGTCTTTTTAAGGTCACTGTGAAATCCTACATCCATGCTCTCTGCTAGTTGCACTGTCTTTGGGATCACATCCTACAATGATGAGTTAAATTTCTTTTGGTTAAAAGAGCTACTTCTTGCTTAGAAGCTGAGTCACATCATCTGTAGAGCTCACACTGACCAGTGTGACTTCGTTAAAGTTGAGAAGAACTGTCTTCCACCACAGAGGTTACCTGGCATAAGTAGGTTCTGCAGAGGTGTTTTTATGGAAGGTTTTCACATCATCGGAGTCATCATTCTGAAGTTCCTCCATGTAGGCATTATGAGTTTAGAAGAAATCCACTGGGATTGTGTTCCTAGGGAGAAATTACTCAGTAAGTCCTGTAATATTAGTAGATTAGAGATATAAGGGTCTTGGACTTTCTTGGTGGTCCAGTGGTTGAGAATCCACTTGTCAATGCAGGGGGCAGAGGTTCGATCCTTGGTCTGGGAAGATTCCACATGTCGCAGGGCCACTAAGCCCATGGCCGCAACTACTGAGCTCACGTGCGGCAATTACTGAAGCCTGTGCTCCAGAGCCGTTGATCCACAACTACTGAGGCTGCATGCTGCAACTACTGAAGCTCCTGTGCCTAGAGCCTGTGCTCCGCAACAAGAAAAGCCACTGCTACGAGAAGCTGCGTGCCGCAGCACAGTAGCCCCACTTGCCGCAACTAGAGAAAGCCTGTGTGCAGTAACAAAGACCCAGCACAGTCAAAAATAAATAAATGCATGAACGAATAAAATTTTTTATAAAAGCAATATAAGAGACAAATGTAAAGAGAAAAAAATCATGCATGTGCACTTCTTTTCACACCTTTCTATGTGTTTTTGTTTTTTAAAGCTGTTAATTGTTGGGCCTGTCTTCTCTAAAGGGAGCTGACTTAGCAGAATAGACTTGTTTACAATAGGTGATCCACAGGTCCACTGCACATTCTTCTCTGGGTTAATAGTGTTCTTAGAAAGTAGAAGAACCACAGCTATCATCTTATTCAAAGTCTCAACCGCAAAAGCTAAGCTGATCAGAACTTGACCCACATGCAGGAGAATTTATCATTTATATCCCCGTTCATAAGTGTTTGCTTTGAGTTCCTCTTTGGCTTGACAGGAGCATTTTTTTACCTAAGTGCCAGGTGAATTAAGGTGGTGTGATAGTAAGTTTACAGCCAATGACACTTTACAAAATGACATTTTAATAAGGCTGGGTATCATTCCTTGTTTACAACAATAATGACTGAAATGAGAATATAGGTACTTGAGAATTACACTCACCACCTAAGGATTTCTAAATATGGCTGATCATTTAACATCCAAATTCATGGACAGAATTGAAAGCCTGCTAAGTGGGTTGCCTGAGGTGGTGAGCTGAGTCAGAAATAAAGCATAGGGTCTTATTACCCGATTCACTGTCTCGTTTGTTTAGTAACCTCCTCCATTTAATACTTTGTCTCTTAGAAAGATGGCACTGTTAGAGTAGGAGAAATAAACCAGTATCTTCTGGACCCCTTGCTTTCAAGACAGAAGAGAGGAAACTGGTTTTTATTCCATCATACAATAGTTGAAGTTCTTTCTACCTGAAGATGTCAGCAACCTCACATCAGTTCAGTTCAGTTCAGTCGCTCAGTCATGTCCGACTCTTTGCGACCCCATGAATCGCTGCACGCCAGGCATCCCTGTTCATTACCATATCTCGGAGTTCACTCAGACTCACATCCATCGAGTCTGTGATGCCATACAGCCATCTCATCCTCGGTCGTCCCCTTCTCCTCCTGCCCCCAATCCTTCCCANCCTCCCTGTCCATCACCAACTCCCGGAGTTCACTCAACCTCATGTCCATTGAGTCCGTGATGCCATCCAGCCATCTCATCCTCTGTCGTCCCCTTCTCCTCCTGCCCCCAATCCCTCCCAGCATCAGGGTCTTTTCCAATGAGTCAACTCTTCGCATGAGGTGGTCAAATTGCTAGTTGCTGCTTTAGGTTGATATATATATCTTATTTCTTATAGTGTGCAGTGTAAAGCTTTATTATTTTCCATGCCATTTGTTTTGGGTCATTTTGTCATTTATATGGGCCATTTTGTTCTTTAGGATCTCCGTCATCATGGATGTAGCTCATTATATCTTCATGTTGTCATTTAACATTGTACCTCGATCACCCTTATTTTTGTAAACTTATAATCAAATCTAAAAGCTTGACTAGATTTAAGGGTTTTTTTTTTTATTTGTTTGTTTCAAGGCAAGAGACTTCATAGGTGATACTGAGAAAATTTTGTTGCATCTGTCAGGAAGCACTTCTTGTTTCATTGTCCTGGCTTTTAATGATGTTAAGGTTGACCAGTGAGTGCATCCATTTTTTACATTATGGCTTTAGCAGCCATTGATGGTCATTGTCTAGATTCATTATGTAACCAGGGATTGGAAAATGGTGATTTTCTAAATCTATACATTCTCCTGCATTTATTAGCTGTGACTGTTCTCTAAGGAAAAGACACCCTCATCATCTTTTTTGTCTCCCCAAAATACTGTTCATACTAGAAAGGCAGGATAAATGTTTGATTATTTCTGTTTATTTGCCAATTATTAGAATAACGAGTTGTGCCCACACAATCTTGAAAATCGACCTCTAATATTCTTTTTTTCTTTTTTGAGTGTCATTGTGAACTCATGGGTGTGTGTATATATATATATTTATATTTTTTATGTTTTTCAATCATTGTATTCTTGTATATGCTCAAACTTTTTCATCTTTGACAAATGAGAATTTCTTCCCTTGTCTCTGTTTTCTTTTTGATTTGCTAATACTAGTGTTGTTAACATTTTTGCTTTCTTATTTGGTGAAATGTACCAGGTTGATTGTGCATAATTTCCTGTGCCAGACCTGGAATAAGCCATTTTTCCAAGGAGCCCTGATTTCTTTCAGTGGAATATGATGTTTAGAGTTCACAATCTGAAGGCAGGGGTTCTTTTTGCTACTGGGTTATCATTGATTTTAGGTCTTCTCAGGTCAATCCTCATGTCAAATCTTCTACCGTAATCTCTCTGATACTTGTTATGTAGTTGATTCCTAGCAGCATTTCTTAGGAACAATATTATTTCGGTTCTGTGTGTTCATAACTGCTTCCCTTAGCCTTGAAGTTTGCTTTGGCAGGGTAGACCATGCTTGGCTCACATTTCCTTGGATACTTAAATATATAATAAGCTGTTTGTGCTGATGTCTGTTCTCAGCCTGATTTTTCCCCCTTATGTGTAATTTGGACTTTCTGCACTTGTGTCCAGTGAATTTTTTGTCCCAATTGAAATTCAGTAGTTTTACTAAACTGTATTTTGGCATTAGGTTTAATAAACAGCCCTTTTCAGTGGCTCATGTTTATTTCCTATGCATTTTAAGTGCATTATGTAATATTAAAATTTTATTAGCTCTGGTGATGTTAAGATCTATTTTGCAACTTATTAAACTGTAAGCTGTTGTAAATTAGATATTTTTTTTTCTTGGTAAAAGGTTGGACTAAGGGTAGTAGTCTGAGTCAACTGCCATTAACACCATGCTTGCCCTATAGTCTAGCAATCTCAGTTATTGTAAGTTATATTTGTGTAGTAATATTCAGTTCAGTCGCTCAGTCATGTCTGACTCTTTGCAACCCCATAGGCTGCAGCACTCCAGGCTTCCTTGTCCATTACCAACTCTCAGGGGTTACTCAAACTCATGTCCATCAAGTCAGTGATGCCATCCAACCATCTCATCCTCTGTCTTCTGCTTCTTCTCCCACCCTCAATCTTTCCCAGCATCAGGGTCTTTTCCAGTGAGTCGGCTCNTGTCCATTACCAACTCTCAGGGGTTATTCAAACTCATGTCCATCAAGTCAGTGATGCCATCCAACCATCTCATCCTCTGTCTTCTGCTTCTTCTCCCACCCTCAATCTTTCCCAGCATCAGGGTCTTTTCCAGTGAGTCGGCTCTTCACATCAGATGGCCAGAGTATTGGAGCTTCAGCTTCAACATCAGTCCTTCCAATGAATATTCAGGATTAATTTCCTTTAGGATTGACTGATTGGATCTCCTTGCTGTCTAAGGGACTGAACAGTATTAGCATGGTGCGAAAGTAATTGCGGTTTTGCATTGTTGATCTTTGTTGTTTGATTTTGAGATGCCTTCTTAAATGTAATTATGCTGTACTTCATTTTAATGTGCATTTCTTACATTATGTTTTTTGCTAATGATTTACTCAGTTCAGTAGTTCAGTCCTGTCCAACTCTTTGCGCCTCCATGAGCTGCAGCACGCCAGGCCTCCCTGTCCAACACCAAATCCCAGAGCCCACCCAAACTCATGTCCGTTGAGTCGGTGATGCCATCCAACCATCTCATCCTCTGTCATCCCTTTTCCTCCTGCCCTCAATCCCTCCCAGCATCAAGGTCTTTTCAAATAATCATCTCTTCGCATCATGTGGCCAGAGTATTGGAGTTTCAGCTTCAACATCAGATCTTCCAGTGAACACCCAGGACTGATCTCCTTTAGGATGGACTGGTTGGATCTCCTTGCAGTCCAAGAGACTCTCAAGAATCTTCTCCAACACCACAATTCAAAAGCATCAATTCTTTGGCACTCAGCTTTCTTTATAATCCCAACTCTCATATCCATACATGACTACTGGAAAAACCATAGCCTTGACCAGACGGACCTTTGTGGGCAAAGTAATGTTTCTGCTTTTGAATATGCTGTCTAGGTTGGTCATAACTTTCCTTTCAAGGAGTAAGTGTCTTTTAATCTCATGGCAGCAGTCACCATCTGCAGTGATTTTGGAGCCCAGAAAAATAAAAGTCTGACACTATTTCTACTGTTTCGCCATCTATTTGCCATGAAGTGATGGGACTGGTTGCCAGGATCTTAGTTTTCTAAATGTTGAGCTTTAAGCCAACTTTCTACTCGCCTGTTTCACTTTCATGAAGAGGCTCTTTAGTTCCTCTTCACTTTCTGCCATAAGGGTGGTGTCATCTGCATATCTGAGTTTATTGATATTTCTCCT
This sequence comes from Neotragus pygmaeus, assembly GCA_006410875.1. Taxonomy (NCBI): domain Eukaryota; kingdom Metazoa; phylum Chordata; class Mammalia; order Artiodactyla; family Bovidae; genus Neotragus; species Neotragus pygmaeus. Next base: position 342,047 of record SJYV01015106.1, read on the forward strand.
GGCAATCTTGATTCCACTTGTGTTTCTTCCAGTCCAGCGTTTCTCATGATGTACTCTGCATATAAGTTAGATAAGCAGGGTGACAATATACAGCCTTGATGTACTCCTTTTCCTATTTGGAACCAGTCTGTTGCACTATGTCCAGTTCTAACTGTTGCTTCCTGACCTGCATACAGATTTCTCAAGAGGCAGGTCAGGTNCCATGCAGTGATGGAACCAGATGCCATGATCTTTGTTTTCTGAATGTTGAGCTTTAAGCCAACTTTTTCACTCTCCTCTTTCACTTTCATCAAGAGGCTCCTTATTTCCTCTTCACTTTCTGCCATAAGGATGGTGTCATCTGCATATCTGAGGTTATTGATATTTCTCCTGGCAATCTTGATTCCAGCTTGTGTTTCTTCCAGCCCAGAGTTTCTCATGATGTCCTCTGCATAGAAGTTAAATAAGCAGGGTGACAATATACAGCCTTGACGTACTCCTTTTCCTACTTGGAACCAGTCTGTTGTTCCATGTCCAGTTCTAACTGTTGCTTCCTGACCTGCATACAGATTTCTCAAGAGGCAGGTTGGGTGGTCTGGTATTCCCATCTCTTTCATAATTTTCCACAGTTTATTGTGATCCACACAGTCAAAGCCTTTGGCCTAGTCGATAAAGCAGAAATAGATGTTTTTCTGGAACTCTCTTGCAACCTCACATAGCAACAATCTAACATGAGCTCCTTAACTAAAAACCCTCTGTGTGCAATGCATTATGCTACACAATTCATTTATTCAACAAATATTTACATAACACTTTATTTAAGCTGGGAACTAGAGATGCAATGAGCGAGGTAGATCAAATTCTTTGCTCATGGAGCTTGTGTACGAGCCTGGTAACAAAAAGGAACAAATAAAGAGGTGACTAAAGGAGGGATAAGAGCTATACAGCAGGCGAGTGTGAGGTAATACAAAGCATCTGGGGAGGCTTCCTGGAGGAAGGAGCATTTAGGCTGAGACCTAAAGGATGAGAAAGAGATATCCAGATAAAGTGGGGCTGGGGATGGCGGGTGACTGTTTTAGAAATAAAACTCTCAAGATCAAAGGCAGAGAGAGAGCATATGATAGGTTTGCTGAATGACTAAATGAATGAAGGAATATTCAGTGATCAGACATTTTTGAATGGGGACACTCTGATGTTTCAGACACTCTGATATTTCTTTGGCATAGAGTCTGAAGTGTTTCTGTGGATGGTGATGGGATATTCCTGTCTGATACAGGAAATGGAGTCTGAAGGCAGTTCTCAGGCAGGCAGACAAGGCTTTGTGACCTCACCACCTTGGGTCTGTAATTTAAGGAGTTGGATACACCAAGGACCCCCCCTCGGAATAGTAGGTTAAGATAACCTCTGTCAAGTGGGCCTATGGGTGACTCTGATCTTACAAAGAATGCTAAACTGTGAGCTCCATACTTACATGGAAGTTACTCACCAGGATGTGCCCAGTATTTCTCTTCTCCACCGGCCTTGAGTCAAGCTAGTTTAACCGTTCCAGGCAGCTTTCCAGTCACGATGGGAGCGTGAGGCTTTGGTGTCGATTAACTGGAGGCAGTACAGGGGGAGCTGTACCCCTGTGAGGCAGGGCCTGCTGTGGAGGTAAAGGAGAACCTCCAGGAGGGCAGTCTACAGACGCAGGGGAAGGCCGCACAGCCGGTTTTCTCTCCCCATTTGGACATTTTATCACCAGCGTCAAAACTGGAAAATTAGAATTTGGTTTTATGAAGGGTATTGACACCCTGACTGGTGAGACTTTGAGAGAACGGTTTCCACGGACAAGTGAGACTGACGGTCACAAAGTGTGGTGTGAAAGCAGGACGTGAGAAGCCAGCTTGCTTGTGTCAGTTGCTCAGTGGTGTCCGACTCTTTGTGACCCCATGGAGGACAGCCCGCCAGGCTCCTCTGTCCATGGAGCTCTCCAGGCGAGAGTACAACGGGGAAAGAGTGCTTGAAATCCAGGCAGACTTCCCCGCAGCGCAGTGGATAAGACTCTGCCTGCTGATGCAAGGGGACACAGTTCCGTCTGGGACGAGTCCACGTGCTATGGAACAACTAAGCCTGTGTGCTACAAGCACTAAGCTCAGGCACTGGAGCCCGCCTGCCCTAAGGCCTGTGCTCCAAAGCCGCGGGAAGCCCATCCATGAACCACCACTGAAAGTAACCCCTTCTCTCCGCAGTGAGAGAAAGTCCACACAGCAAGGAAGACCCGCTATGGCCAAAAATAAATAAATAGAACCGTTTTTAAAAAATCCTGGCAATTTGATTGTCAATATTGTACAAAAATCTTGCAATAAGGAAGGGGAAAAAAAACAAATCCTCTTACAGCTCAAAGAGGATTCACTTCTGGTAAAGATGTTCGACAGAGAAAAACAATAAGTAGATAATCCTTGTCGGCCTGATTATTCAAAGAAAAGCATAAGTCATTAAAAATGGCCACTAGATTCTTAACTGATCAGTCCGCTGAGGCATGGGCCGTGAGTCCCCCGAGCAAGTCTTAATTTCATTAAAGCCAATCAGAAAATGGCTTAAACATTTGATCAGTAAAATTCCAATTTCTTTCCAAAAAGAGGCTATAAATCGCATCGTGCAGACCAAGTTCAGGGTACTTTTTTTCTATCATAAGTTTATAGAGTTGCTGTGAAGACAAGATATTACAGGGGCAAGGTCTTAGTCCAGGGCCTGGTCCATAGAAAGAGACTGGTCGATGTTTACTGTTCTGTTGTTACTGCTTTTGGGAGGACCGTCCCTCTGCTTTATACCTCTGCCGGCTTTGAATCGGCTTTGATGGGCCTCCCTAGGAGCCTTGATGAAGTCAGATGTTGAGTCACCTGATTACATGTTGGTAGATCCAGGAAGACATACTAGAGACAAGGTCCATTGTTAAGCAGAGTCTCCTTAACACAGTTGCTGACATTTGGGGATATGTAAAGGTAAATCTAAATCTCGCTTTGAAGGGATGGGGAATTTAATGGAATCATGGGATAGGAATTTGATGGTTGAAGACTGGTAGGTAGAAACTGGAAGAGGAGGTGTTGGAAGAAACGAGAGAGGCAAGGAGATGGCAGGAAGCTCAGATCAAAAGATTTATGTGAGAATCATCCTTTTTCTGGGATACAGCGACTTAATTCATAGTAAAATGATGTCCAATATTTGCAGTTATTTAAACAATTTTTGAGTTGATATATTGTACTTTCATTTTTATTCAGTTCAAGAAATTTTTTTTTTTTTTTTTTTTGCACGTGGGATTTCAGTTCCCCAACCAGGGATCAAACCCGTGCGCCCTGCAGTGGGGAGTTCAAAGTCTCAGCCACTGAACCACCAGGGAAGTCTTCAATATCGCATTTAATCTTTGCCAGTCCTATGTTTTTCTTGGGCAACAATCCTTTTCTGTTACTAAAAGACTTAACTTGAAATCTCTCTCATTTATTCCTGGTGATCATTTCCCCAGGGCTGTGAAATGTAGCCTCCTGAGTTAGTTAACTTGTCTGTGTTTGGCCCTGGAGTGATCACTCTGTGGTATGACAAACACTTTCTACTAGAAGAACTAAGGAACAGGCTCGAAGACACGTCTCCATTTGGGACTGGGTGCTCTGGGCTTCTGGGACATATGACCTTTGGTGAGGATCTTGAATGAACCACAGTTTCCTGAGATCCAGTATGGGAGAATTATGTTCATTTTTCAATAAAGGGATTCTTTTAAAAATAAAATCAAGGAAGGAAGCATTGATCAATTAATATTGTGAATGCCCATAATCCTTCCGTCATCCTCAATTTCATTTCCTAGTGGAAACTGATGGGTATCCTTTCAAATATTTTCTATGCCTCTATAAACGTGTTTCTATTACATGTAGCTGATGTATGCTTTCTTATTGTTGTTTAGTTGCTAAGTCGTGTCTGACTCTTTGTGACCCCATGGACTGTAGCCTGCCAGGCTCCCCTGTCCATGGGATTTCCCAGGCAAGAAAACTGGAGTGGGTTGCCATTTCCTTCTCCAGGGGATCTTCCCGAGCAAGGGATCGAACCCATGTCTCCTGCATTGGCAGGCAGATTCTTCACCGCTAGCCACCAGGGAAATCCCATACTTTTATATACAAATGACATTACTTGCAAACCCTTTCACGGTGGCTTTTTTTTTTTTTTTTTTTTTTATCTCATCGACACAAATGCTGCCTATTATCAGGGTGCAGTCTTGAAATTTATTTTCCTTCACTAGTAGTCAACACTGGTCCACGTTGGTCAACCGGCATTTTGGGGCTTGTTTTCTTGATTGAATTGAAGAGTGAAAGCCAAACTAACATTGGGAGACAACCAAACGGAACACAATGGAAATAAAAACATGAATTGTGTATTTTCAGGTCCTCGGGAGTAGGCAAGGCTGGAGTAGGCCAGGGCTTGAAGGATGAGTTAGCGCTCCTTAAAGAGCAAAGATCTGGGAGAAAAAGGAATCAGTGGGAGAGAAGGCTTGGAAGAGCATGGATATGCCTCAGAATTTGGAAGTGAAAGTTACGGAGGCTCTATGACCTGCATCATTCTGACTGGAACTCACAGGGTTCACTTTTGGGCAGTCATGAACATTTACTAGGTGGCCTAATGACATATTCATGTAATGGAAGGTTTGCTTAAGGTTTTGCTTAACCGAGCTAAGTAGGTTTTCTCTGTTCCTAAACTCTGTCTTCAGTGTATATTATAGTGAATGGACTCAGGGAAGATTTCATTTATCTTTAATCTTTGCCAATAACTCTGGAACAAACGTCCTCTTAAGAAAAGCCCCAAAGGGAGATGTATAGGAAATTGTAAATTGAAGTAAGTTACAACACCCTTCTTCAGTTTCAAAACAAATATTGGGCTTTCACTCACCTAACCACGCTTCTCTGAAATCTTTTTGCTTTAGGCTGAAAGCCATGGGGAAATTCTTTACCCTACAGTCTCCTTAAGAACAGAGTCTTCTCTTGAAAACATGCCCTCACCTGTCTCACTGCTAAATAAATGACTTCCTGCTCTTTTGTATCCGTGGTTAATTTTTCTTTCTTTTAATGTTGTTTTGTTTGGGGTTATACTTTTTCTACAGTGTGATATTTAAGGGGATCCTATTATCAAGTAAATTTGAATTTCATGAAATAACTGATAGTTGATCACTTTTTTAACCTACAGAAAGTGACAGTTTCATATTGTTCAATTTAAATCTGGGACTATGTTGTTTCTTGTTATATTAAAATTGGGGTTCATCGGTATTTTGTTTCTTACTAATTTTCTCACTTTTAACCTCACGGTTAGTCAAAATGAAATCTCTATAAGCTTCAAAACACCTCCCAGTTCAATGCCTTGCCTCCATTTGACTGTTATCATCCAAGTTCAGGCCTCCTTATCTTTTACCTTGACTATGTGAAGTGCATTTCTCCTTGGCTTCCAGTCTCCAGACACATTTGCCAGTTTTTCTCATTGTTATCTCCTAAGGCACAGTCCTTGCCGACCTGTCAGTTTAAAACCAGGCATGGGAGGCTCCCACAAGATAACTCAGCCTCCTCTTCCTCCTTCTACTCCTGTTCCTCTGCCCACAGCTTACATCGTGAGTTCCCTCTACATTCATTTTGGTTACTTCCCTTCTGCCACCGACCTTGCTTGGCCTGGTATCATAGCTGCCTCTGTAGCCATCTTTTCCTCCCCAGACTGCAAGCCCTTTGGAGGCAGAGAGAGTCCTGCTGAGACACCGCTGCAGCGTCCGGTGTGACGGTCACCACGTGTGGCTGTTCAGGCTTTGGGCGGACAAGCCGGGGATGGCCGTTCTTAGAAACTGTGCCTTGGCTCATGGGATCTTAGTTCCCCAACTAGGGATCAAACCCAGGGTCCTAGCAGTGATAGCACCGAGTCCTAACCACTGGACTACCAGGGAGTTCCCCCTCTGACATTCCTAATAGTATTCCTTCTGTCGGGAGTGATCCTGCTACCCCAGACCACATACAACAAAGGCCTGCTGATCTCTCACACCTCACCCACTTAAATCTCTTTAAACCTCCACAAAAATATCACTTCTTTATTAACCCTTCCTTGACTCCTCAAGGAAAATCACCATTCCCTCTTCTGGACCTGTAAGATTATTGTACATGATTTTATCCTAAGTCCCTTAGAAAAGTGTATTTGCTTACATGTCCAAATTTGTTCCCCCAAGCTCCAAGCCTTATGGACAAGAGCCCTTGTGGACAAGATCCTTGGCTTCCCCAGGGGTCACATGGCTGACACAGTCATGGTTAGCACAGTGCCTTATGGAGAGCAGATTCTCATACATACTCACAGAATTCAGCTGAATTTCAATTATTTAGATCTGACTTTGAAAACTGCTTTGGAAGCACTAAAATCTCGCATCTTTGAACCTGGAGACTTCACTTGGACCTTAATTGGAAACAGACAATCCCAGGAAAACCTCTCCACTTGGTCCAACAGGCTCCCAGATCTGCAGTCAAGTCCACTGACACTCTCTCAGACAGGAGATGCCTTGCTCCCCTCCCCCAGCCTCAGGCGCCTCAAAACACAGGGCTTCCCTGACTCCATCCTCCGTCCTCTGCGTCCATTTCGCTCTGTCTTCTGCCTCACAGGACTGCCCCTCATGCCCATGCGAAGCTAAGAGCTGTAAAACAGCCCACCCCGACCCGCCGAGTGTTCCAGCTGGAAACTTTTCTCTTTGGCCACCAGCCACTTCTAGTTTATCTTCAAGTCTCTGTTCCCTTTGGCTGTGGTACTTCCTGTGTAACCAGGAAGCAAAACCTGGCAAACTGTTACTGACTTAGAGAATTTGGTGGGGCTTGGGTTCTGCAGCCAACCCCATGGGAACCCTTGGAACTGTAGTCAAGAGAAAGCCATGAGTTTGACTTGTGGTTGCCAGCGGGAAGGATGGGGAAAGGTGTAGTTAGAGAGTTTGGGGTGGACATGTACACACTGGACTTCTCTTGTGGGACAGCTGGTAAAGAATCCGCCTGCACTGTGGGAGACCTGGGTTCAGTCCCTGGGTTGGGAAGATCCCCTGGAGAAGGGAAAGGCTACCCACTCTAGTATTCTGGCCTGGAGAATTCCATGGACTGTATAGTCCATGGGATGGCAAAGACTCGGACATGACTGAGTGACTTTCACTTCACTTCATGTACATTCTGCTATACGTAAAATGGATAACCAACAAGGTCCTCCTGGATAACACAGGGAAATCTGGTCAACGTTGTGTGGTGGCCTGGATGGGAGGGGAGTTTGGAGGGAGAATGGATTACATATATGTGAATGGCTGAGTTCCTTCACTGCTCACATGAAACTATCACAACACTGTTAATTGGCTGTACTCCAATATAAAATTTTTTTTTTTTTTTAAA
>SJYV01015106.1:350653-369736 GCA_006410875.1 Neotragus pygmaeus
TTTTTTTTTTTTTTTAAAGAGAAAGCCATGAGTTTGAGCCTAGGAGAGGTGAAAAAATAACAGGGTCCAGTTGGCTTTTGGAGATGCTTCTTACGTGTGAAGACGAGTCCTGAACAAGGCAATGGCTATTTACTGAGCAAATATGAAAACTGGCAGCCAGGGATCAAAGCATGCTGTGCAAAGAGAAAGGTCTCGCGCTGCTGTGAGGTGTCATACTGGCAGAGAGGTCCATCATGAGCTGCGCGAGGATTTGCTAAAGAGGGAAAGACAGGGAAAAAAAAAGAAACAATTGATTTGGAAATGCACACTAACTGTAAAGTTTCCTGTGGGAAAAATAAGCAAGTATTTCAAACATCAGAAAGAAAATGCCATGGGGAATTCCCACCCTTCTTAAAGACAGTATGTCTTGGCATGAGTACAAGAAGAGGACTGCAGTTGTTACTGTTCCCAGGCAGGGCATCCCAATGGTCATCTCAGGCACCGGGTCACTTCCCGACTGTCGAACGGGTGGACCAAGGGGGTGATTTTGTCGATCTTACATCTTGTAAAAATCTTAAGAACAATTTTAGGTAACTTGTATTCCAATTTGGAGTGAGGGGGCAGAGCAATAAGGCCCGGAGAGAATCTAGGGATAAAAAGATCATTTTTTTCCCTCCTGCCTAGGGTGTGGGAAAGGGCAGAAGTCCTCGGGAGAACAGCAGGACCCATGATGTTCCTCGGGAGCGCTCCGGAGGCTGTGTTGTGCGGAGGCTACAGGAAATCCTGACCTTACTGGTGTTAACTTCTGGAGCGCATCCCAGGCCTGGGAAACCCGTGGTCCTGCTTCCAGACTATGGGGACCTGCTGGCTCCTAGGCGGCCAGGGGAGGTAGAGAAGGGGCCCAACCAACTCCAGAGAGGGGGCTCAGGAACCAAACCTTCAACCAGCGCCCTGAAGACTGCGGGAACCAGCTCTTCTCCGTCCTGCTGCAAAGTGCCCCTAGGAACATCAGGGAGCTTTCTACAGCCCTTGCCAGTCTCACCCCCACCCTCATTCAGCACATCACCTGGGGCTCTTGGATGGGAGAGCAGGTCATTGAGCATCTTCCTACCTTCTGATAGAAGGCAGGTGGGATTCTGTTTCAGCTGACGCCCGTGGCTCCTCTCATGGCTCAAGGCGGGTGAGACGGCGGCTAGGTATTTCCCCTAAGTCCCTGTCTCTGCACCATGCTCCCAGGAGTGGTGAGTGAATCGGTCTAATTGGCCAAATCAATTAAATTTTGGGCTGAATCAATTAAATCAATTAAATTTTTGAGAAGATCATTTCTCATGATTTTCAGTGCGTTCAGAGTATGCTTCAAACTCGCGCCCTGTCCCCAGGCCATGCTTTCTTGTGGAGCTCGGCGCCACTGGGTGGACCTTGGCAAGCACTCAGGAGTATTTTCATATGTGGCCCCCTCAGCACTCTGATGAGAATTTCTGAAGCCCTGGGTCCTTCCGTCTGTTTAGAAGATGCCTAAGGAATGAAAGGAGTGTGAAAAGACAGATGCCTGGCTCACAAGGGTTTCTGGACCCAGTGAGAAGATGTCTACATCAGTGTGCGTGCACGCATGCTCTGTCGGTTTCACTAGTGTCTGACTCTGCGATGCTATGCACTAGGCTCCTCTGTCCCTGGGATTTCCCAGGCAAGAATACTGGAGTGGGTTGCTGTGCCCTCCTCCAGGGAATCTTCCCGACCCAGGGATCGAACCCAAGTCTCTTTTGTCTTCGGCATTGGCAGGCGGGTTCTTTAGCACTAGCGCCACCCGGGAAGTTCCTACATCAGTGTGGCCAGTCTCCACCAGCCAGTAGCAGTCATCTTTTGCATTCTGCTTCCTGATTTTCTGGTTAAACCAAGGTATTGCTTTCACTTCGCCCAGTCTGTTTTTATCAAAGGTACACATCACGAAGTTCAAGGATAAATTGAATAAATTGCCACTGTAACAGCACTAACAAATTCAAACCCAAGCAAAGCTGAGTTTTCAGTAAATGAGTTTTTCCCCTTTCACCCTGAAATGAGGATCCGCTGCTGCTGCTGCTGCTGCTAAGCCGCTTCAGTCATGTCTGACTCTGTGCGACCCCATAGACGGCAGCCCATTAGGCTCCGCCGTCCCTGGGATTCTCCAGGCAAGAACACTGGAATGGGTTGCCATTTCCTTCTCCAATGCATGAAGGTAAAAAGTGAGAGTGAAGTCGCTCAGTCGTAGCCGACCCTTAGCGACCCCATGGACTGCAGCCCACCAGGCTCCTCCGTCCATGGAATTTTCCAGGCAAGAGTACTGGATTGGATTGCCATTTCTTTCTCCTGAGGATCCACTAGCCAACTACTTTTCTAGTGCAATGATGTTTCTTCTTATAGCGTTGATGTTGAGAAAGGAAAGAACTGGGACTTCCCTGGGGGTCCAGTGGTTAAGAATCTGCCTTGGAACACAGGGGACATGGAGTTCAATCCCTGGTTGGGGAACTAAGATGCTGCGTGCCACAGAGCAGCTAAGCCCACGGCCACAACTAGAGGGGCATGTGCTGCAACAAAAGGTCCCACATGTCACAACGTAGATACCTTGCGCCTGCCACGACCGAGACCCAAGGCAACCAAATAAAAAGAAAAAAGAAAGGAAAGAGCTCATTGACCCACCACTACAGGCATCGGGTGGACCGAATTTCAAATTATCAATAGAGATCTCAAACACACCCAGAGTAGTCTGTGTAACATTTCCCCCACCCACAGCCCAGCACTCTCTATCACCTCTCCTTGCTTTACTCTTCTCCCTAAAACTTACCACCGTTTGACATCCTATATGTTTTATCGTTGCAAACAAACATTTTTGCCTGTCTCCATCTCTTTTTCACACATGAGTGAATGAATGTCTCAGAAAACAGTGTTTCCTCGGAAATGAAACTTTTGACCTTCTTTCCCAACCCATATACTTGGAAGCTAGATCAACTGACTTGCAGTGACGTCGCACCTTATTTACAGCAAGATCCAAGAAAGACCTGGCAAACAGCCAGGGGCACAGTCCAGGCTGAAGATTCGATGCATTGAGAGACCCCAGGTCAGCTCTGGGCTCAGTCTTCATACACCGAGTCAACATTCCAGACGCAGAACTCACCCAGAGAACAGAGACTGGATGAGAAATGAACTCACTCTAACTGCTAACTGCTCGTTTTCAACTCTTCCTCCAACAGCTCCAATCAGATTTTTACATGAAGTGAGGGAGATAAAACTTGGCTCTGTGTGATGTGACCTTCAGAACACACCAGGGATGTGACTACAGCCACATGGCTTAAGCTTTGTGGGTCTCTGTTTCCTCATCTCTAAAATAGGGGCTGCTGGGAGAACTGCATTGGCTGATATTTGTAAAATATTTAGAACAGTGCCTGGTACACGTGAAGTATGGTGGGTGTGTCTGTGTGTGTGCACTCAGTCATGTCTGACTCTTGGACTATAGCTCACCAGGCTTCTCTGTCCATGGGATTTCCTAGGCAGGAACTCTGGAGGGGGTTGTCTTTCCATCTTCAGAGGATCTTCCCGACCCAGGGATCGAACACACATCTTCAATGCAGGCGGATTCTTTACTGCTGAACTATGGTGGAAGCCCTCATGAAGTATGATAGGCTTTAGCTGTTATGTTTATTGGAGGAGACACTCTCCTCACTATCTTTCTTATTGGAATCTGCTTGGTTATGCTTGTGAGACTCCTTGCCCCAGATGCACTTAAAAAAAAAAAAGGACCATTACAAGACACAATGACCATAATATCTTAGTGTAATTCAACTCTCAGTCAGTGAGAGTAGAACATGCCCTCTTCACTGTGTGTCTCGCATCACACTAGCTATGAGAGGCCAGCAGCCCTGAACAAGAAAAACCCAGTCCTCACCTTCATGAAAGTGCTCCAGAAATCTGTAGCTCAGGCTGGGAATCAGATGTCGTCAGAACTACATTTAATTTAAAATCAAGCCACTTGAGAAAATTCAGCTGTAAGTTTGGCCTTCTCTCAGCTCCCTGAGCACAGGGCAGCAAGCTGCAATCAAGCTGAGAGTTATTCAGACTTTTCCATCAAGACCTTTAAGTTCTTGCTGTAGATTCCCTTGACATGAGAGTAAATAGAATATCACAGGTCCTCAGCGTCTCCACACCAGAAGAGCCTTCTGGCCGCACGAATGGATTTTCAATGTAAAGTGCTTGAAACCAGGAGAAAAGGGTTTCTGACTACTTCTGCACTGAACAGATACTGTTTTTGTAACGACAACTGAAGATGTTTTAATTTTTAAAGAGTTTACAGTTGCAATAGAGAGTACCTTTGTGAGGCACATCATAAATTAGATACAAGTTAACACTCATATACATTTGAATGATATGAAATACGTAAGGACATTCTCAAGTGTTAATACTTCTCTTTCAACTTTTAAGTTGGGAATTGGGAATGCCAGGATGAAGGGGTAGACTGTAGAAGGCCATGTAGGCAGATGCGCAGAAGATGTAAAAATATCTCCAAGAAAGTTAAAGGATGTCAGCAAAAACACTTCAGATTATAATTTGAGCCATAAGGCCTGCAGAAAATATGGCTAAAATTGCATGACAACATTTCTCACTTGCTTGGTTTGGGAACACCTTGTAGAAAGTTGAAGTCAACACTTGTAATCTGACTAAACTTGATCCATTTCCCTTCTGGCCTTGTTTACCAGCAGAAGTGAAATTTCCTGCTATTCACCAAAGGGACCGATGGTGAGTCATGCTTGGCTTACCTGGAACTCTGAGACTCCTCTTTTCCCTTCTGTCCAAGGTCTAGAGACCAGAGACGGTATTCTATTCAATCTTTTTAACGTGTGAGTGTGCTCAGTAGCTTAGTCATGTCCTACTCTTTGCTACCTTGTAGCTTGCCAGGCTCCTCTGTCTATGGGATTTCCCAGGTAAGAATTTTGGATGAGTTGCCATTTCCTCCTCCAGGGGATCTTCCATAGTCGATGCCAATAAGCATTTGAAAGATAAATAGGTGGATAGATGGATACATGGATGGATGGATGTAGAGGATGAGATGGTTAGATAGCATCCATCACAAACTCAATGGACATGAATTTGAGCAAACTCCAGGAGACAGTGGAGGATAGAGGAGCCTCGAGTGCTTTAGTCCAGGAGGTCAAAAAGAGTTGGACATGACTTAGCAACTGGACAATAACAACAACAGAAAGAGTTAAGGTTACTTAAAGAATGCTTCCATTATTATCTGAAATAGAGACTATAGGAAAAGAAAGAAGTTTGCTATATCATTTTTGGCGCTTTGAAACATCTATGCACCTTGGGCTGTTGTAAAAATTCTAGGCTTTGATATCCTCATGGATACAACTGAGGGTTCAGAGGAGTTTTTCTCTAGGTTACCTTCAAGTCCTATGATATTAAGCATAATGATTAAGGATAAAGAAAAGGAGAATTTACCGTGGTTTAACAATGGCTTAAAAGTGTGAGAGACACTTCCCTAGTGGTTGGGTGGCTAAGATTCTGCACTCCCAATACAGGGGGCCTGGGTCTGATCCCTGATCAGGGAACTAGACCCTACATGCCATCACGAAAGATCCTGCATAGCCACAACTAAGACACAGCACAGCTAAAAAAAAAAAAACAAAAAAAAAAACGTGCAAATGCTCTGTTATCAGCAAGAAGGCAACTGGTGTTGGGCTTTTAAAAAATGTTTGGTTTCTGATACATTCTGTGCACTTCAAAGTGATATATACCACTTCTGTTTGAAGTAAATTCAAATTAATTTATGTCGCAGATAATTCTTGTGATACTTGCCCAGCACATTGCAAAAATTAGGCTGGAAGTAAATCTTTTAATGTTTGGAGCTGAATTCTAAGAGAGATTGGCTTCTGAGAAATCCTTTAGCAAGGGCAAGAGAAAACAGGGAGTCGATTAGTAACATGTACCACTTTTTACTGAATTGAACTGGGGTCTACTTACCCGTACTCAGCAAAGCCAGTCTACTGATAACTGGTTATGATGAAGGAAGCCTACAATTTGTTGCAGGGTGCCAAGCAAGAAAAAGTGTGGGCTTTCCTAGTAGCTTAGCTGGTAAAGAATCCACCTNTGGGGTCTACTTACCCGTACTCAGCAAAGCCAGTCTACTGATAACTGGTTATGATGAAGGAAGCCTACAATTTGTTGCAGGGTGCCAAGCAAGAAAAAGTGTGGGCTTTCCTAGTAGCTTAGCTGGTAAAGAATCCACCTGCAGTGCAGAAGGCCCTGGTTTGATTCCTGGGTCAGGAAGATCTCCTGGAGAAGAAATAAGCTACCCACTCCAGTATTCTTGGGGTTCCCTGGTGGCTCAGATGGTAAAGCATCTGCCTGCAGTGTGGGAGACCTGGGTTCAATCCCTTTGGTTGGGAAGATCCCCTGGAGAAGGGAAAGGCTACCCACTCCAGTATTCTGGCCTGGAGAATTCCATGGCATGTATAGTCTATGGGGTTGCAAAGAGTCGGACAGGACTGAGCAACTTTCATACACAAGCAAGAAGGGCAACTCACGCTCAGCAGACTCAAACTTCTTGCTGGCTTCCTGGGAAGAGGTTTTAAAGGCAAGATCAGAAGTGTGTGTTGCAGGGCATGTGATCAGCTCGTGCACAGTTCTCTGACTGATTGATGGCGAAGTGACAGGATAATGTTCTGGAATGTTCTGGAATCTCAATCACCCACATTCTGGTTCCAACCTCTCTGGGGTCTACATGCTGGTGATCTGCATGGAGTTCACGTCTCCCACCTGGTGTGGGCTTTAGTATTTACAAAATAACTCAAGGAGATGGCTTAGGATATTATCTAGAGTCCTTGAGGAGGAATTAAATGTCCTTGACCTTGTTCCACTGCTAAGCTATTATTTTGTCTTGCTTGACTGCTTTTCTTTGTTTCTACATTTTCTGAGTTCTCTGATTATCTGCTCTTTGGAACTCGGGGAAGGCCCCGGAGGCTGCGATCTATTTCCATAGCCTCTTTTCCCCTTCAGTGATAAGCAGGGGACGCCGAGGCCTCTGTCACTGGGAGAGACCCTGCTTGGCTTCACTCTCATGAGTAAACAAGGTCTCTCAAATCCCATTCAGCCCTTGGATTTTTTGGTTTTCTGGTCTCCACCTTCTACCACTGAGCAGCATTTTCACTGTCCAGGCCCACTATTTTGCAAACTCTACAGCTCTTTCTGCCAAAACCAAATGCTATCTCTTCTCTTCTCCCAATATGATTAACTCACACAACCTTGGACCAAAACATACATCCATGCGCCAGCAGTCAATGTTTTAGCTCCTCTTCTATCAACATTGTCTCTCAGCCTGGGGCCAAAAAAGTCAGAAAGATCAGTGCCAAATAGTATTGTGCTTTTCATATTGATTCTCCTGCTTAAAATTAATTTGTTTATAGACTTTTGAATATTTTATTTGTACTAAGTATTTTTTTTTCCTCTTGAGCTCTCTCTCTAGCTGCTTTTTATTTTTTCAAATGCTTTAAAGACAATGGAGTTGGATTTAAAATATGTTCTGTTATGTTCTATTTATTCGTCTGGGTCATGGAAATTTCTGACTTTCAAAAGGTCAATGTGTGCATTTAACCATACAAATAACCAAAATAAAAATGCCACAGTATTTAAATTTTTATCTGCTTTTCAAGCCAGCTCTCCAAACATAGTCAGTTTTAATATCTAAGTCCTCTATGTACAGCCACATAAAATCTTCCCCAATTTCTCTAATGCAGGAGATTCCCTGTGTATTATGATTTATCTTTTTTTTCCATAGCTATAACACTTGTCACAAACTCCAGTTCAAAAAGTAGATAAAAAGCAGACAGAAAGCCATAAAGTGAAAATAATCAGGCTTTTATTTGCATTGATGTATATAAATGATGTTTAAATGGATAACCTGTAAGATCTTGAGCTAATGTTTGCATCTACAGAGATTCAGATACAATCTATGATTCAGTCTATGATTATGCTCAGAGCAGTTTCAGGTGAAGCACTTTTTATTAAAAGATTGTAGCTATCTGGGAATGTGTAAGCTGTCTTACAGTAATTACTGTAGTATCAGTGAATCAGAATATTCAACTTAACGGAAAATTCATTTTCTAACTCCCCTTTGTGTAAAGGAGAAAAGGGGAGGAGCCTGGTGGGTGGGATAGAAACCCCCCTCCGTCCCCAAGAAGCCAAACTAGCAAATCTAACTTCAGACACACCCTCTGCTCTGTTATTCCAGGTTAGCCATTTGTTTTTCTTTACTCCGTCCTAAACTTAGTTTTCTCTGTGCTCCTATAAGAGTACACTCCTACCGTCTAAACACAACACCTTTTAAAATTGCACTGTGTTTTCTTTTTTTCTATGTAAAATTTTGTCCTTTAACTTTAGTTCTCTGGGGCACAGCCTATATTTTTAATCCTAGCCACAGGTGTGTCAGGAGTTATCTCAAAAGAACTTGTAAAACTGTCCCCCATTGTTTAGTTGCTGATCTCTGAAGTTGGTAGAGGTGAAATAATTTGGACAAAGTCAAGACCTACAGTTAGCAAGGGAGTGAATTAGAATCTTCACCAAGATTTGACATGTGCCAAGTGCTGTGTTCATTTCCTCAGTAGTACAGAACAGGGGCACTCTGTAATTTTCAGTAGATAGAGAATCTTCATTAACAAGAATCCAAATAACTGTGATCCTCACTTTTTAAGTTGAAATTATTTTTTAAGAGAAAGAAAAAAGTTTTAAGAATGGTAACTCTATTAATAGTAATTAAAATATAAGCATGTATATATACAATTCCAGGGAGTATTGTGTCCTTCCCTTAAAACATATGTGGTCTAAAATTCTACTGTTTAATATTATAAGTATTATAGAATGATTAGTATTAAAAAAAAACTCCAAGGCTTTTAAATAAATCAATGCCAAAATATAAATGGCGAATTAATACTAATGCAGGGAAGTAGACTTATATATTTTATTTCATTTAAAGAAAGTTTAAATTTTATACTTTATTGATTTATAGCAGCCTAACTATTCTCATAGATATGCTTTTTTCGGGATTGACATATACACACTGCTAGAACTCTGCTCAATATTCTTTAATAACCTAAAAGGGAAAAGAACTTGAAAAAGAACAGATATATGTATATGTGTGAGTGAATCACTTGCTATATACCTGAAACCAGAACAACACTATTAATCAACTATACTCCAATATAGAATTTTTTAAAGTGATCTTTATTTCTAATTGCTTATTGTAGGAAAAAAAGAAAAGTATAAAGATATCCAAATTATACATTCTTTATTCTGCTGTGAACATTTTACCATGTCACTTATAATTCTTTACTTGCATAACTTATACATAACTTAAAATATTCTCATGTGCATATACCATATATTACTTTATATTTTCTCAGTTGAACTTTTATTTATGATGAGATAATGAATACATTAGGCTTAGATTCNCTGTGAACATTTTACCATGTCACTTATAATTCTTTACTTGCATAACTTATACATAACTTAAAATATTCTCATGTGCATATACCATATATTACTTTATATTTTCTCAGTTGAACTTTTATTTATGATGAGATAATGAATACATTAGGCTTAGATTCCTGGAAGTAGAATCATTGGGTCAAAGAGTAGAAACCTGTTCAAAATTCTTGAGAAGTATTGTTAGATTACTTTCCAGTAATTTCACAGCATTTTTCACTCCAGGAGGAACCTTATCAGACAATTACCAGCAATGAGTATTATTATAGCCATAAAGATTTATAATATGGCTTCATTCTAAATTATGCGCTTTATCAGGTTTGAGAAATGACCCTCTTTTGGTTCATGGAACACATTTCCCTAAAGGTTTCGTTGTCTATATAAACGAGTAAAAATGTAGCAGGTATTGTGCTAAGAGATAAAATTATCTCTTAATTATGACCATATTTCATATAATAATATATATTTATAAACAAATAATATACTGCACGCATGCCAAGTTACTTCAGTCGTGCCCGACTCTTTTGTGACCCTGTGGACTGAAGCCCGCCAGAGCCCACAGTCCATGGAATTCTCCAGGAAAGAATAGTTAGTTACGTTGCTCAGTCATGTCCAACTCTTATGCAACCCCATGGACTGTAGCCCACCAGGCTCCTCTGTCCATGGGATTCTCCAGGCAAGAATCCTGGAGTGGGTTGCCATTTCCTTCTCCAGGGGATCTTCCCGACCCAGGGATCGAACCCAAGTCTCCCGCATTAGAGGCAGATGCTCTAACCTCTGAGCCACCAGGGAAGCCCTTGCCACTTACTTCTCCAGGGGATCTTCCTGACTCTGGGATCGTACCTGCATGTCTTACATCTCCTGCATTGGCAGGCAGGTTCTTTACCACTAGCGCCACGTGGGAAGCCCAAATAATACACTAATATGTTATAAATATATATTTAGATATAAATAAGTTCTATATATAATGATTTTCTAGATGAAGAAATTTTCTGTCTTAGAAAAGTTTAGCCCCTTGGCTAAGATAACCCACCTAGTAGCAGTTGGTATAGCTTCAACCAGGTCTGACTCTGAAGCATCTACAAAGTTTTATTTATTTATTTTTCATCAGGCACTTTAAGATCAGGCACTCAAGATCCCCTCCACTGACATTTTTCTACATTATTATAATGTTCTGACCTCTTCCTTCCCATTTATTTTTCAGATGAACTATTTACAATGATTTTATCAGTTCCCTCAAAATTGGAAGTTTGACTGATGTTGCATTAAATTCAAGAAAAATAGCATCTGAATAGCATTAGATCTTCAGCAGCATCGGGTCTTATTATTGTGGTTCTCTCCACTGTAGCTTCTTCACCTCTTTTGTGAAGGCATTTTTACTGGTTTGTTTGCTCCATAATAAACAGGAGCATTTCTTTACTCTATTTTAATTGACTGTAGTTAGCACTGATTTGCCCTGGAGGAGGGCATGGCAACCCACTCTAGTATCCTTGCCTAGAGAATCCCCATGGACAGAGGAACCCGGTGAGCTACAGTGCACGGGGTCGCAAAGAGATGGACATGACTGAGTAACTAAGAACAGCATAGCACTGATTTGTGTACGTTTATTTGTATTCGTTTTTAGTTATAATTTTAGTTTTCCGATTGATTTTCTAAGGTTTTCCAACTAGACAACTGTGTCTGCAATATTTTCTTCCCTTAATTCCTACTATTTCTTATCTCTATCTTTTCCATCTTTCAATGAATTAGGGAAACTCCTACAACAGTGTTAAATATTGATGATATGGTAATTATAAAGAATATTGTTTTTTTCCTTTACCGTACTGAAATTATTTCTAGTATTTTGCCTTTAAGTTAGTATAGACGCATATGTGAGGGTATGTGTGTATTTTTAAGTGTAATAAAACATATAAATAATGCAGTTAGTAGAAATCCTACCTTGACTTTCCCATTTTGTTAATTTTTCCTTTTCGGTATTTTCATGAGCAATTTAGTGAGGACTTGGAAATAGTACATGGGCTCCAAAACTTGCCACTACTTTGACTCTGAAATTAAACACATAGTTTTTAGGAAGATTTTCAACAAATGATGTAATATATTACTGCCTAATTAACTTTAAAATTTAATTCATTTCCCTAAGCAACTTAGTCTCCTGAGGTAAGATTGTAATCAGCTTTTCCTAATTAGATTTATCCCACACTCCATTATTTTCCATTACCCATATTCTTTCCACCTCCCACTAGAATGTATAGTTTTCCAGACCAGGACTAAAGGAAGTCAAACGTGGAGTTAATAAGGAAAAAGCCCTTGAACTCACTGATTTCTGCTGAGGATGAGAAGTGCTTGGTTCTAGCTGTTCTCATAGCCTGAGCTCTTGATAATGTCACACTCAAGTCTAGCCAAACGACTACAAAGAACTGGGACTTCCTGAGGATAAAAATAAATGGACTTTTCCATCAGTGGATGAGTGCATAAAGAAAATGTGATTTTATATATATATATATATGTATATATAGACACATATATGTATATATTTATAGATTCCCTGGTAGCTCAGCTGGCAAAGAATCTGCCTGCAATGCAGGAGTCCCTGGTTCAATTCCCAGGTCAGGAAGATCCACTGGAGAAGGGATAGGCTATACAGACATACACAAATGGTCCAAATGAGTGCTAACTATAGTCAATTAGAATATAATTAAGAAAAGCTTTCATTCATTATGCTATTGCATGTTTGTTATTACATATTTGTCCAAACCCGCAGGATGTACCATACCAAGAGTGAGCCCTAATGTAAACTGTGAACTTTAGGTGATAATGGTGGGGTGAGTTGATAGTGGGGCAGCTGTGCATGTGGAGGGGGCAGGGTGTGTATGGGAACTCTCTATACTTTCATTCCTTTTATCTGTGGACCCAAAGCTGCTCTAAAAATTAGGTATATTAAAAACATACCTAACTAATATAATTTTATATGTCAGTTGTATACAGATAATAAGAAAGAAAGTACACACACACACAAGTATTA
Source organism: Neotragus pygmaeus (assembly GCA_006410875.1). Taxonomy (NCBI): domain Eukaryota; kingdom Metazoa; phylum Chordata; class Mammalia; order Artiodactyla; family Bovidae; genus Neotragus; species Neotragus pygmaeus. The sequence goes on from SJYV01015106.1 coordinate 363,165, forward strand.
CGTACAGGCTTAATAACACCTTGACATCATGTCCAGAGTGTCCACGCACTCCATCTTTGCTCCTATTGAACGTCTAGCATCTTCCCTCCCAACATTCCTTGGTGTCACGGTGTAGGATGCTAAATCCAACGGGGCTAATTTCTCAGGACTGCTCTCTGCTCTCTAATCTGTCTTCCTGCCCCCCACCCTTTCCTCCTCTTTCTTTTTTTAATTCCTGAGCTTTCACCCCACACCATTCTCCCTTATCATGAAACATCTAAAGAGGGTCCTTCTGTAAAGATAATCTTGACCCCTAAACTCTGAGATGCCTCATGAGTCCTTTCCTCGTATACCTCATTTAAATGAGCTCAGGGTATTTTCACTGTGCCTGAAACATGAAGCAAGCAGAAATGCTTCATCTTTCTGTAGTGGTCTGAGTGGAATATTTAAAACCTGCCCCTTTGCTGAAAATCCAGAGAATTATTCTATAAACAGCAATCATTTAAGTGAATAAAGGAGGGACAGGGAACAAGACTGGCAACAGGAGTCCCTGTTATGGAGCCGATGGTGTCACTTGCTCCGTCATACGGGGAGCCCTGTATAGGGCTTCACAGGAACCCCTGGAACCCCTGCAGAGGGGGTCACCTTCATCTCAGGAACCCAGTGAATTGCTCAGTTTTGCTTTCCTCTTTGGCTTTCACTTTGGCCTGCAGGGAGCTCAGGATGGGGCAGGAAGAGCTCAGCTTTCAGGAGTACATGCCCATCTGGCACACACGGTGAATAATAATGTCACCTCTATTCTTTTCTGATTTTTCTACTTTATGTTTCATTTTCCCTTATTTCTTCGTCAATTTTCATGGCATGATTTTCTGCAAGTCCACAAGATATAGAAAGGAGAGAGGAGTACTTTTTAAACTGACAGTCCAGTTCTCAGCATGAGTGTCTCTCACTTTGCAAATATTTGGGGGCCATTTGAATCAGGTAACTGTCTTCTCTCTGCCATGTGATACGCTCTTGAATCACATAAGCTCACCGAGTGCAACATCAATGTAAATGTGAGCTTAAATCAACAAAATAAGCAATCAAAATGGTCAGAAAACACTTCATGTAATGACTTTCCAAAGTGAGTGAAAATGACTTTAGTATTTCTTATATTGTTATTATTAACACTGCTATTATCTGAACTATTTTTTTTCCTTTTTTCCTTTTTTTTTGGCAGATACATTGTACTTATTTTGAAAAAGAAATCTAACCAAAATTTGGTTTGGAAAAAACCCTTCCCCTTCATAACACAATATAGCAATCAGTCAGAATTGCGGCTACATTCATTCTAGCTTTATTCTTCTCGTTTTAATGTGACCATGGAAACATGGATAGTAGCTAATAAGCCCCTGATGGTACTCAGGCTGAATTTGACTTTAACTGTCCTCCTGTATCTATCATTAATGTTGGCTTAATTGCAGCACATAATTTACCAGATGGCAACAGTAGGTTTGTGTAATATAATTTTTTTATTCAGATCTACAACCGTGTCTTGTGCATAATAGATGCATTCTCTCTGCTGACTGAATAACAGTGAGAATAAAGGAATGAATGAATGGTGAATAAAACCAATCAGGCTAAAGCTTAAACATGAACTCTGGCAAGGCTGTTTAATGGAAAGGAATTCCACTGTGGGCAACTCAGAATCCTTGTTATAAAACACCTGTTCGAAAGAGAACTCGATTTTCCTTTAACGTTGCAGGTGCCAGGATGTAGCTGCAGGCTTTTGGCATTCTTGGGAACAGACATTATTTAAACTGAATCCCTGATGAGAGTCTCTGATGAGATGGTCTAAAGTTCTATAGGCACTTAAATTTTATCCCATGTGCCAACTGTTTTTTCTTACTCTCTGAAGATTGTAGGAAAGGAGGTTGAAAAAGAACCATATGCTTTCAAGTTGTGATGCTGGAGAAGAATCTTGAGAGTCCCTTGGACAGCAAGGAGATCAAGCCAATCAATCCTAAAGGAAATCAATCCTGAATATTCATTGGAAGGACTGATGCTAAAGCTGAAGCTCTAATATTTTGGTCACCTGATGCGAACAGCCGACTCATTGGAAAAGACCCTGATGCTGGGAAAGACTAAGGAGGAGAAGGGGACGACAGAGGATGAGATGGTTGGATGGCATCACCGACTCAGTGGACATAAGTTTGAGCAAACTTCAGGAGATAGTGAAGGACAGAGAAGCCTGGCGTGCTGCAGTCCATGGGGTTGCAAAGAGTCAGACACGACTGAGCAACTGAGCGACAAGAAAAGGAAACAAAGAGCTCAGCATGCCAGCTCCATGTCATATGCTCAGGGCTGGCCACATAATCTGAGAGGAACCTGGTACCTAAATGTGAAGTCCTTTGTTCAAAATTATTAAGAATTTCAAGATTGTGAGAACAGAGTATTAAGCCAAGCATAGGGTCCTCCTTTGGAGAAAGAAATGACAACCCACTCCAGTACTCTTGCCTGGAGAATTCTGTGGACAGAGGAGCCTGGTGGACTGCCGTCTATGGGGTCACACAGAGTCGGACACGACTGAACCGACTTAGCAGCAGCAGCAGCAGGGTCCTTCTTTTTTTTTAAAATGTCAATATATCATTTCTTTTTTAAAAATTTTTATTTATTTTTTTTACTTTTGTACTGCTTGCTTTTATTGTTTATTTATTTTTTTACTTTACAATACTGTATTGGTTTTGCCATACATCGACATGAATCCGCCACAGGAGTACATGTGTTCCCAACCCTGAACCCCCCTCCCACCACCCTCCCCATATCATCTCTCTGGGTCATCCCAGTGCACCAGCCCCAGGCATCCTGTATCCTGTATCGAACCTAGAGCAGAGTCCTTCTTAAGTGCAAGGCCATTTACGACAACACACGGTGCACACCCATAAAACAAGCCTCACGTATATGTTCTTAAGTCTCTTGCTGTTTCTGAGCAAAGAAAATTGAATAGGTCTGATGCAAGCAATTTTTATTCTAGTGTAGTGCCATTCAATAGAACTTCCCGTGGTGACTGAAATGGTCTGTATCTATGCTAATATAGAGCCACTAACTACCTAAGGCCATTGAGCACTTAAAATGTGGGTAGTAGGACTTGAAATTCTAGTAAGGCCACTGAAGAATTAGGTATGGTAGTCGCTCAGTCATGTCCAGCTCTTTGCAACCCATGGACGGTAGCCCATCAGGCTTCTCCATCCACGGAATTCTTCAGGCAAAAAGACTGGAGTGGGTAGCCATTTCCTTCTCCAGGGGATCTTCCTGACCCAGGGATCGAACCCAGGTCTCCAGCACTGCAGGCAGACGCTTTACCATCTGAACCACCTGGAAAGCCCGAAGAATTATATTCCAATTTTAATTTTACCTGACATAAATTTAAACAGCTACATGCAAACATGGCTACTGGCTGCCATATTGGGCATTTAGAAGTTTAATGAATCAACTGATCTACAGACAGCAGAGAAAACAGTTCCATAAAGAATTTGTAGCCAAAAGCAAACAATGCCTTTTCTGTTAACTGCTTTGGCTGTTAGCCTGCTTACCTAACGAAAAGTTGCAGAATATCTTCTAAACTCCTAAATAGAACAAAAAGTTTCTTTAAGACACAGAACTGTGAAATTTGGAGGCGATCCCTGCCTCTAAAATTTCCTAAGAATAAAGTTTCCATGGCAACGAAGAATCCATCCAAATGTAATTAAACGTGAATGACTAGGTTATCTGTATCATTCAGTTCTAGTACATTTTACCTTTAATTGTATTTTTCCAAGCTACCAATGTGCTAATACGTCAGACAATATTTGTTCAGGACAGAGGCTGACAAAATTCTGTAGGAAGAAGAAATGAAGACACAGTCATCTTGAAGGGAGCTCTGCAGATGGAATAAGACAAGAAGAAAAGATGTGTTCATTTGCTCCTCTTTGGAATTCCTTCCAGTCAGGATGAGAAGGCCAGCTATTATTTTAGGGTTTTTTTTTCTTTTCTTTTCTTTTTTTTTTTTCACTTCTTACTATCACATTTCTCCATTTCGGACCCTTGCCAGGATTTGAGATGTGTANCTTTGGAATTCCTTCCAGTCAGGATGAGAAGGCCAGCCATTATTTTAGGGTTTTTCTTTTCTTTTTTTTTTTTTTCACTTCTTACTATCACATTTCTCCATTTCGGACCCTTGCCAGGATTTGCTTCTGAAACGCCTCTTCCTTGAGTCCAAGCAGCATCTGTTCTGGTTCCCCAGTTGGCTGCAGGGTCCCAGCCAGTCCTGTGAGTCCTTTCCGGTACTTCCCCCCCGGGCCCCAGGCCATGGCCATGGGCCGCTTTGGGAGGCCCTAGAGGTCACCATCACCGTTGTCCTGCTTTAAAGTAAATGCCAAGAAATTGGTTTTGTTATATATAAAAAAATTGTAATTAAAAAAAAATACACAGTGAATACTAGCCGAATGAGTGAATGAGAAGAGTTTCTTGCATCTTTGCTTTGTTGCAGTTGCAAATCACAGTTCTCTGAGTGGAGCCTGAAAACACCGGAAATTGCTGAAGTGAGCTAATGTATTGCTAGAAAAAACAACCAGAGCAACCACCAGACCAGCATCATCCTCCAAAGGAAGTAATGTGAATGCTTTAAATAGCAACTGTCTGTGTTCGGGATGTGGAGAAAATCCAGCCACACGGGGCCACAGAAGATGAAGTGGCAAAGGAGACAAAAAGGAAGGGATGTAGGGAAGCAGGGAGGAGGGAAGCATGTGCTGAAACTCTGAACTGGTTTAAGGGGACCGCTGATGCCTATCCTAAATCTCCCACTCAGTCTCACAGGATGAACTCCGAAACTCCTTATTTGCTCTGGCATTGGCCACAGGGCAACAGTATCCTGGATTTTCTTGTTTGTATCATTCAACCATAAAGGTGGCAAAAAACAAACAAACACGTGGATCTTAAGGCAGCAAGTATTATGAGTATTGCTTACATTAAGCGAAAAACCTTCACCCAATTCACTGATTCCCAGGAGCAGGGGAGTCCAATCCCCAGCGGAGGAGGTTCTCGAGTCTCAAGATCAGGGAGAAGGATGGCTTTTTCTCCCGAGATTCACACACAGATTTGGATGCACTCCGTTAGGAGGGGGACCCCTTTCCCTTCCCTGGAGACGTTCTGTATGCAATGCAGTTTTGCCTGTGGGCCCACTTTGCATAGGAGAGACCAGGATGCAGGAAACGTGCATCTTCTCTGCTTTAAAACGTCTGTTTCTTTTCCTTAAGTCTAGAATGGTGTCGTCCCCCCCTCCCCCAATTTTTGTCTTTTGAGACAAACCTTTTTGCAGCATTCAAACCTAGTTTTGTGGAATGCCTATGATGTGGACTTGCTGATTGCCACCCCATAATATCGATGGACATGAGTTTGAGTGAACTCCGGGAGTTGGTGATGGACGGGGAGGCCTGGCGTGCTGTGTTTCATGGGGTCGCAAAGAGTCGGACAGGACTGAGCGACTGAACTGAACTGAATATGATGCAGGGCTTCACAGGTGGTGCTAGCGGTTAAACAACAATAACAACAACAAAACACCTGCCAATGCAAGAGAAGTAAGAGACAGTTTCAGTCCCCGGGTCAGGAGGATCGCCTGGAGGAGGCATGGCACTCCACTTCGGTATTCTTGCCTGGAGAATCCTATGGACAGAGGAGCCTGGTGGGCTGCAGTTCATGGGATCACAAAGAGCATGCAAAATCCAAATCAACTTTTACAACAGGATGCAAGAGGATGATTTTCTAATTCTGTCTTTCTACATTTATTAACTAGTATCCTATAAAAAGTGGCTACTCCCCTTCCTCCCTTATTTTTAGAGATATTTTAAAATATCCCTATGGATTCTTAGATTCAGATATTTCGTTGGACATTATATCCTTTTTTGTTGGACACTATATCCTTTGCCTTGAGATATATTTACTAAATTAGTCACCTGTGAAACAACACTCGGGTGAAATGCTCTAGGGGGGATGGTTTCTCTGGTCAAGTGATTTGGGGGTGAAAAGTACCTGCCATCTCTCTTGAAGTTGCCTAGTGTATATCAGAACATTGAGACTCCAACGAATTTTACAGGAAAGAACCTGCTTAATTTTGTTTAACCAGGTATTTCCCAAACTTACTTGACCATGGAATTCTTTTTTTTTTTTTCCACACAGATGTAGTGCTTGGTGAAATACTTTTAGGGAAAACACTGGCCAAGAACCAAACTTGTCAATTAAATGTTTCACTAATAATATGAAACAGGGACTTCCCTGGTGGCCCAGTGGTTAAGACTGCATGCTCCCAGTGCAGGGGGCCCAGGTTTGATCCCTGGTCAGGGAACTAGATCCCACATGCCTCAATTAAGACCTGGGGCCGCACAAATAAATAAATGTTAGTAACATAGCTGTATTTCCCTTTCAACGATTTCTGTATGAGTTCAGTTCAGTTCAGTTGCTCAGTCGTGTCCAACTCTTTGCGAACCCATGAATCGCAGCACTCCAGGCCTCCCTGTTCATTACCATCTCCCGGAGTTCACTCAGACTCATGTCCATCGAGTCCGTGATGCCATCCAGCC
>SJYV01015106.1:374544-420301 GCA_006410875.1 Neotragus pygmaeus
AGTCAAAGGCTTTGGCATAGTCAATAAAGCAGAAATAGATGTTTTTCTGGAACTCTCTTGCTTTTTCCATGATCCAGCGGATGTTGGCAATTTGATCTCTGGTTCCTCTGCCTTTTCTAAAAGCAGCTTGAACATCTAGAAGTTCATGGTTCATGTGTTTCTGAAGCCTGGCTTGGAGAATTTTGAGCATTACTTTACTAGCGTGTGAGATGAGTCCAATTGTGCGGTAGTTTGAGCATTCTTTGGCATTGCCTTTCTTTGGGATTGGAATGGAAACTGACCTTTTCCAGTCCTGTGGCCACTGCTGAGTTTTCCAAATTTGCTGGCATATTGAATGCAGCACTTTCACAGCATCACCTTTCAGGATTTGAAATAGCTCATCTGGAATTCCATCACCTCCACTAGCTTTGTTCATAGTGATGCTTTCTAAGGCCCACTTGACTTCACATTCCAAGATGTCTGGCTCTAGATTCGTGATCATCATCATCATCATACTCTGTATGAGTAATTATTCTATAATCATTCCATGTTAAGATCAACTCAGCATACTATTGAGGGCCTGAAGGTCAAGAGCAATGAAATAATGAAGGATTTCTTTAAAAGAATACAGAAAATAACTATAAAAGAAAAGACTGATATATTAACTTCATTAAAATTAAGAACTTCTGAGGAGGCTTTGGGGGAGAATGAATATGTGTGTATGTATGGCTGAGTCCCTTTGCTGTTCACCTTTAACTACCACAACATTCTTAATTGACTATCAGTTCAGTTCGGTTGCTCTGTCATGTCCGACTCTTTGCAACCCCATGGACACGCCGCACACCAGGCCTCCCTGTCCATCAACAAGTCCTGGAGTTTCCTGAAGCTCACGTCCATTGAGTCAGTGATGCCCTTCAACCATCTCATTTTCTGTAATACCCTTCTCCTCCTACCCTCAATCTTTCCCAGAATCAGGGTCTTTTCCAGTGAGTCAGTTCTTTACATCAGGTGGCCAAAGTATTGGAGTTTTAGCTTCAGCATCAGTCCTTCCAATCAATAATCAGGATTGACTTCCTTTAGGATGGACTGGTTGGATCTCTTGGCAGTCCAAGGGACTCTCAAGAGTCTTCTCCAACACCACAGTTCAAAAGCATCAATTCTTCGGTGCTCAGCCTTCTTCACAGTCCAACTCTCACGTCCATACATGACCACAGGAAAAACCATAGCCTTGACTAGATGGACCTTTGTTGGCAAAGTAATGTCTCTGCTTTTTAATATGGTGTCTAGGTTGGTCATTGGAGAAGGAAATGGCAACCCACTCCAGTGTTCTTGCCTGGAGAATCCTGGAGGTGGCAGAGCCTGGTGGGCTGCCATCTCTGGGGTCACACAGAGTCGGACATGACTGAAGTGACTCAGCAGCAGCAGGTTGGTCATAAGTCCTCTTCCAAGGAGCAAGCACTTTTTAATTTCATGGCTGCAGTCACCATTTGCAGTGATTTTGGTGCCCCCCCAAAAAAGTCTGTCACTGTTTCCAGTTACCCCATCTATTTGCCATGAAGTGAGGGGACCAGATGCCATGATCTTAGTTTTCTGAATGTTGAGCTTTAAGCCAACTTTTTCACTCTCCTCTTTCACTTTTATCAAGAGTTTTTTTTTAGCTCATCTTCACTTTCAGCCTTAAGAGTGGTATCATTTGCATATCTGAGGTTATTGATAATTTCTCCCAGCAATCTTGATTCCAGCTTGTGCTTCATCCAGGCCAGCATTTCTCATCATGTACTCTGCATATAAGTTAAATAAGCAGGATGACAATATACAACCTTGATGTACTCCTTTCCTGATTTGGATCCAGTCTGTTTTTCCATGTCCAGTTCTAACTGCTGCTTCTTGATCTGGATACAGATTTCTCAGGAGGCAGGTCAGGTGATCTGGTACTCCCATCTCTTTCAGAATTTTCCACGCAGTCAAAGGCACAGTCAATAAAGCAAAAGTAGATTTTTTTTGGAACTCTCTTGCTTTTTTGATGATCCAGCAGATGTTGGCAATTTCATCTCTGGTTACTCTGCCTTTTCTAAATCCAGCTTGAACATCTGGAAGTTCACGGTTCATGTATTGCTGAAGCCTGGCTTGGGGAATTTTGAGCATTACTTTACTAGTAGGTGAGATGCGTGCAATTGTGTGCTAGTTTGAGCATTGGCATTGCCTTTCTTTGGGATTGGAATGAAAACTGACTTTTTCCAGTCCTGTGGTCCTGAGTTTTCTAAATTTGCTGGCATATCAAGTGCAGCATTTTCACAGCATCATCTTTGAGATTTGAAATAGCTCAACTGGAATTCCATCACCTCCACTAGCTTTGTTCGTAGTGATGCTTCCTAAGGCCCACTTCACTTCACATTCCAGGATGTCTGGCTCTAGGTAAGTGATCACCCCATCATGATTATCTGGGTTGTGAAGATCTTTTCTGTACAGCTCTTCTGTGTATTCTTGCCACTTCTTCTTAATATCTTCTGCTTCTGTTAGGTCCATAACATTTCTGTCCTTGATTGAGCCCATCTTTGCATGAAATGTTCCCTTAGTATCTCTAATTTTCTTGAAGAGATCTCTAGTCTTTCCCATTCTATTGTTTTCCTCTATTTCTTTCACTGATAATTGAAAAAGTCTTTCTTATCTCTCCTTTCTATTCTTTGGAACTCTGCATTCAAATGGGTATATCTTTCCTTTTCTCCTTTGCCTTTTGCTTTTCTTGGGGATGGTCTTGATCACTGCCTCCTGTACAGTGTCACGAACTTCCATCCATAGTTCATAAGGCACTCTATCAGATCTAATCACTTGAATTTATTTGTCACTTCCACTGTATAATCGTAAGAGATTTGACTTAGGTCATACCTGAATGGTCTAGTGGTTTTCCCTACTTTCTTCAATTTACGTCTGAATTTGGCAATAAGGAGTTCATGATCTGAGCCACAGTCAGCTCCCGGTCTTGTTTTTGCTGACTGTATAGAGCTTCTCAATCTTTGGCTGAAAAGAATATAATCAATCTGATGTTGGTATTGACCATCTGGTGATGTCCATGTGTAGAGTCTTCTCATGTTGTTGGAAGAGGGTGTTTGCCATGACCAGTGTGTTCTCTTGGCAAAACTATGTTACCCTTTGCCCTGCTTCATTCTGTACTCCAAGGCCAAATTTGCCTGTTACTCCAGGCAAAAGTAGGAAGTCAAGAAGTACCTGTGAAGTGATGTGAAGTTGCTCAGTTGTGTCCGACTCTTTGCGACTCCATGGACTGTAGCCTACCAGGCTCCTCTGTCCAGGGGTTTTCCAGGCAAGAGTAGTGGAGTGGGTTGCCATTTCCTTCTCCAGGTGATCTTCCTGACCCAGGGATCAAACCCAGGTCTCCTGCACTGCAGGCAGATGCTTTATCATCTGAGCCACCAGGAAGTACCTGTAGTAACAGGCAAATTTGGCCTTGGAGTTAATCATCTATATCCCAATACAAAATAAAAAGTTTAAAGTTTGGAGGAAAAAATCAAGTACTTTTGTTTATCAAAAGACACTGACAAGAGTATGAAAAGACACCAACAAGAGTATGAAAAGACAAACTTTGCACTGGGATAGTATGTTTGCGTATATATAAATCCATAAAATACAAAGACCTAATATGAATATATGAGAAAAACAACTTGTTTAAACAATGGACAAAAGACATGAACATCACAAAAAGGTGATGCACATCAAAAAGGTACATCACAAAAGAGGAAAACCAATGGCCAATAAGCATATGATTATTATTGACCTTAGAGAAATGCAAAGTAAAATCCACGATGGCATTCCGCTACACACCCACCAGAATGACTAAAGGGAAACACACTGACGGCACTAGCTATGCACGTGGGTGTGTGGAGTAGGTAGACACTGCGGGGCACTGCCTGGATCGCCTTTCAATGGAGTGATCGTTGCCCAGATGCTTGGAGCACGGACAGCCTCTGTCCCTAGTCCTTCTGTGATTGTCTCAGCAGCATCGCACCCAAAGTCACAGTGACTGAGGGACGGAGGGCACGAAGGCCTTGAGACCAGTGACACGAGTCGCTTGGCCCGACTCGGGATAACTCTGCAGGCCATTCTGACTCTCCCGAGCCCAGGCAGTTGTTGGCCCTGCATTGCAGCTCAGTTTCCCTCTCCCTCTATCCAATCTTGGTTCCTACTCCTCCCATCTGCAGGATCCGATCCCAACGGCATGTGTGTGTGTGTGTGTGTGTGTGTGCGCGTGCTAAGTCACTTAGTCGTGTCCTACTCTTTGCGACGCTATGGACTGTAGCTCACTAGGCCTCACTGTCCATGGGATACTCCAGGCAAGAATACTGGAGTGGGTTACCATTTCCTTCTCCAGTGGCTCCTACTGACCCACAGATTGAACTCACGTCTCTTAAGTCTTCTGCATTGGCAGGTGGGTTCTTTACCACTAGTGCCTCCTGGGAAGCCACCTGGGATCCCAAGGGCACTCCGTAATAAACATCCTGTGTACTACACTCTGTTGCAGCGTCTGCTTCCCAGGGAGCCTGTCCTATGACCTGTGAAACCTGAGTTCTCACTCACTGCTGGTTTTGGTGTGAGCCGGTACAACCACCTGGGAAAACTGTCAACTGTGACTTTATATTTACCTGGGAGAAGTGAGCCTTGTGTCTGGTCTACCACCAAAAGCCATCTATGGGAATGTTCATAGCAGCATTTTTTTTTTTTTCCATAATAGATCCAAAGTAGAAACAGAGCCAATGTCCATCAACTGTAGATTAATTATATAAGTAAGTTCATACACAGGAATGCTGTATAAGAAGAAGCTACTTTACACATAACAGCATGGCTGAATCTCACAAACACAATGCTGACCAAAAGCTTCTAGATACAAAAGAGCATATACTGTGTGATTTAATTTATAGGAAGCTCACGAACTGGCAAAACTAACCCATGGTGGTAGATGTCAGAATGATGTTAACCTGTGGGGTGTGGGTACTGACTGAGAAGGAGCATGATGCAGCCCTTTGGAGGGACAGAAATAGTCTATATTATGATGTGGTTGGTGATTTCATATGTAAAATTCCCTGAATTGTACACTTAGTTTTGGGGATTTTACTATACTTGTGTCATTGTTGTTGTTGTTCAGTTGCTAAGTTGTGTCTGACTCTTTGCGACCCTGTGGACTGTAGCATGCCAGGCTCCCCTGTCCTTCCTCGAATCCTGGAGTTTGCTCAGATTCGTGTGCATTGAGTAGGTGATGCTATCTAACCATCTCGTCCTCTGCTGCCCTCTTCTCCTTTTGCCTTCAATCTTTACAGCATCAGGGTCTTTTCCAGTGATTTGGCTCTTCACATCAGGTGGCCAAAGTACCAGAGTTTTACTTTTGGCATCACTTCTTTCGATGAATACTTAGGGTTGATTTCCTTTGGGATTGACTGGTTTGATCTCCTTGCTGTCCAAAGAACTCACAGCAGTCTTCTCCAGCACCACAATTTGAAAGGATCAGTTCTTTCACACTCAGACTTCTTTATGGTCTAACTCTCACATCCGTACCTGACTACTGGAAAAACCATAGCTTTGACTATATGGAGCTTTGTCAACAAAGTGATGTCTCTGCTTTTTAATATGTGTCTGGGTTTGTCATAGCTTTCCTTCCAGGGAGCATGTGTGTGTGTGTGTGTGTGTGTGTTATAGGTCAATTTAAAAAAAAGCAAACTCAAATTAAATTCTGTATTAACCCACTGTAGATTAACTGGTTTGTGGACTAAATCTGGTTAAGGTGCTATAGTCATTTGTGATGTCACTTTCTAGGGAAAGTTGGTTGGAATGGGCTTAGTAAAAAGATCATCCTGATTAGTACACTGACTTGCTCCTCTGCAGCAGAAAGACCCAAGCTCTAGGGCTTGGTGGTCTGATGGGGGAAGAGAGGAATGCTCTAGGGTTCATACTTCTGATTTAATCAAGACAGCTCCTCTCGCTCAGATATCTACCACCAGATCTTATCAGCCAAGATTCTCTGGGAGAAAACCTCTCTAGGGAGAAAACCTCTCTAGGGAGGAGAACAATCTCTTTTCGTGGGCAGTTAGGATAGTCTACAAACCAAACAGGTTTATCTGCAGTCAGGTAAATTCAGTAATTGACAGGAAATCAACCATCATTAGACATTTAAACTGCTTCTTTATCAATAATTATGAACCAATTGTACAAGGAAGAAAAAAGGAATCAGATAGTTACTATTTTTTTAAATGAATTTCATAAATGTTTTCTTTAACCTTGACCAAGAGAGATTAAAGCTATAACTTAAAGGCTCAACCTTTCCAACTTCCCTCGTGGTCCAGCGGTTGACTCTGCACTCCCAATGCAGGCTAGAACTTTCTCATTTTCTTACCACACAGACATGACTACAGACCAGATAAATGAAGCCCCTGGCTGCTCTGGTTCACCCTTTTTTGGTTTCCTAACTCAGAGTTTGTGACTTTCTTCACAGAAATTCTATTGTCTATCATATATCATTCCTTGGTGTTAGTAGTTTCCACTCAACAGTGATTTATTTCAGTTGCTGTAAGTATATATAAATCACTCATTTTGTAGAAGGGTCTGTTTCACGTCCTGATGTTTTTAACCATAAATCTAAAACCAAAAAATGTCTAATATCCAACTGTAGGCACAGGCCTGGCGTTTACTCTTCTGTGTCCTGATATATATATGCCTCTGCCCTCCTTAGTTTTGCTGTGTCCCTAAATTACCTCAGAGCCCCGCACTGCCCACCCTCCAGGAGCAGGGAAGGCCCTTGCAGATCCTGTTGTCAGCCTGAATGCTTCCTTAGCAAAGACACTTGCTCCAACAGCAGAGCCCCAGAACCCTGCTGTATGGCCATCCATCCAGACTCCTCAAGTCCCAAGATGAAACAGCTCAGGTTGGTTGCATTGGCTTTGGAAAGAATGGAGCCAGCTGCAGTGTCTGTGGGCTATGCCCAGGACTCTGGGTCCTCCTGGGTTGCTGGAGCACTGGCATGTAAAAATAGGCAATAAAAAATGAAAGTGTTAGTTGCTCAGTTGTATGCAACTCTTGGTGACCCCATGGACCATAGCCTGCCAGGCTCTTTTGTCCATGGGATTCTCCAGGCAAGAATACTGGAGTGGGTAGCCATTGCTTTCCCCAGGGGGATATTCCCAACCCAGGGATTGAACCTGGGTCTCCTGCATTGCAGGCAGATGCTTTACCGTCTGAGCCACCAGGGAAGCCCTGAAGTAGGCAAGGCACACGTTAATTCTTTCCTGCCAGTAGGCTAATTCTTACATGGTGAGGTAAGGGGAAAAGCAAGGAGAAGACTAGTAACAGAGGCTGCATGTTCCCTCGACATTTGCGTGTTGAAACTTAATCCCCAGCGTAACGAGGAGGCTTTTGGGAGGTGAGGGAGGTGACTAGGTCAGGAGGGTGGACTGCTCATGAATGGGATTAGTGCCCTGATGAGGGAGGCCTCAGAGGGCTGCCTTCCCCCTTCTGTCCTCTATGTGAGGACACAGGGAAAAGTCAGCCATCTGCAGCCTGGAAGAGGGCCCTCTCTGGACACTGAATCTGCCTGAGCCTTGATCCTGGACTCTGCGATCCCTGAAACTGTGAGAAATAGATGTTTGTTGTATAAGCCACCCAGCTGATGTTATTTTGGGCTTCCCAGGTGGCTCAGTGGTAAAGAATCCACCCACCAATCCAGGAGACACAGGGGATGTGGTTTGACCCCTGGGTCAGGAAGGTCACCTGGAGGAGGAAATAGCAACCTACTCTAGTATTCTTGCCTGGGAAATCCCATGGACACAGGAGCCCGGTGGGCTACAGCCCATGAGGTCGCAAATACCTGGACAGAACTGAGTATGCATGCACAATGGTATTTTGTCGGAGCAGCTGGAAGGGACCAGGATAATTAAATTGTCTTTGGTATCAGGGATTATGTGTCTCTGCCTATCTGTAAGGTTGTGCCATGCCGGTGTAGGAGTAATCCTCAGGGAATAACAGATGAATGAGCCTGGAATGAGTGGATACCATTTAAAAAAAGAAGTAACAGGAAAAAGGTGATTTAGTTACAGGAGTCTGGGTTGAAACCCTGGCACTTTTATTAGTTCAGTGACCATGTGTGATTCATTTTTATTGCTTTAGAGCCACTTTTATTATAAGCAACATAGAATTATTTATCCTTCTTACACATGTGTATCTGTATATGCAGAGAAAGATGTCTAGAATGGTTTACATCAAATATTAACATGGTTGGTTGCTTTGGGAATTTGAAAATTGAGTGGCTTTTCCCTTTCTGTACATTTCACTGATATTTGATCTTTTTAAAGGTAAAAGTGTAAAGCATACCCTAAACACAGTCAATATAAAATTGTAATCATATGATAAAACAATGAAATCTTTCATATTTTTGAGTTTTTGAAGTGGGAGATTCCTTAATAAAAACTCCCACAAACGGAATCACATTATTGTTCCATGTTGTTTTCCTCTCTAATTGGTGTGTATAAATAGGTCTTCAGATTGAATATTTCCAGCAGATAGTCTTCTACTTTTTTCTCCATTAATCGTGCAGGAATCTTTAGAAAGGTAACATTAAGACTATTGTTCGAAGAAAATATTTGAAGAAATAACATTTCACATCACCTAGAAGAGCAGCAGAGAAGGCTGAGCATCAAAAAATTGATGCCTTTGAACTGTGGAGCTGGAGAAGACTCTTGAGAGTCCCTTGGATGGCAAGGTTGGCCAAACCAGTCCATCCTAAAGGAAATAAACCTGGAATATTCACTGGAGTCAGGACTAATGTTGAAGCTGAAGCTCCAATACTTTGGCCACCTGATGAGAAGGGCCAACTCACTGGAAAAGACCCTGATGCTGGAAAAGATAGAGGGCAGGAGGAGAAGGGGGCAACAGAGGATGAGATGGTTGGATGGCATCACTGACTCAATGGACATGAGTTTGAGCAAACTCCGGGAGACTGGGAAAGACAGGTAAGTCTGGTGTGCTACAGTTCATGGGGTCGCAAAGAGTTGGACGGGACTTGACTGAAAACAACTTAAAAAAAAAAAAGCAAAAAGCAGGGGAAAAAAGTTAATATTGAAAATCTAAAGCCAGTTTAAAATCTCCATTTAACAAATGAAGTATCACTATGTTTTATTCCTAGTTACTTGGAAACATAGATATTCGTGTTGAGATTTGACAGAAAACAAAATTCTGTAAAGCAATTATCCTTCAATCAAAAAATAAATAAATTAAAAAAAAGAAAATAAAGAACATGAAAAAAAGTGTGCTATACTAGAACAAATGGGTGTTTGCTCATGAAAGAGGATGTTTGGGTTTTTTTTTTCAGGGATTAAATTTTTCACCCTTTAATGTAATATATTTTTCATGTAATAAAGTTTATTTACAGAGAAATAAGAGATCAGCAGCTTTTTAAAGGGATTTTGTGACAATTTTCTCTGCTTTACAGGTCTCAAGAGGTCAGATGGGTTCCCAATTGGTAGCACTTTTCTCTTTAGCTTTTTATATTTTTATTCATGGACTCTAACAATCAATAAACAGTACAGTGTGTAAAAATTTCAAAATTTTATTTTCCAGTCACAAAGAAATTCTCCCAATTGAAAGCAGAATGTGATAGGCTTGAATACTTTACAAATGCTTCAAATGAGATTATGAAGCCAACCAGTAGATATTTGTTTATTATACTAAAATATAGACACATTTTCCTTTAAATATTTGAGATTCTGCCTACAGTGCCTCTGTTATATTCATTCAAATTATTCTTCTATTCCAAAACAATGAGGCTTCTAAACTGGTGGAATGTTGCCAGGAAATTTCAACACAGTTTGAAGGCAACATGACCAAAAGGCACAGTTTAAATTGGCTTAGGGAATGAATGGGCTCCTTATCAGAGCAGCTGAAGGCTGTATATAATTAACAGCATCTGTCAACATTCACAGGGCCCTATATAGAACAAGCAGGCCCTATAGCCCTTACTAAACAGCAACCTCCAGCCTCTGGTACCTTAATAAATCCACAAGATCTAAACAAAGAGACACCCCCAAGCCATCACTGGAAGGACACTGATGCGTTTTTGTGATACCAGCAGGGCCACAAAGCAACTGCTAATTAATGTTAATTATCTAGAACAATTCTGTGAACGTGAATACCGCTGAGATTTCAAATTAGCCAGCTATCATCAAAAATATAAAATACCGTTTATATCTAAAATTACTAATTTAAAAATCTTTCTCATGTTTTTATTTTTTAAAGCTATGAAAATGATCTACTAACCTCCCTTTTTAATAGGATGAATTCTCAGTTAGCTTGACCATTTCTGTAAACAGAATTCTACAGCAATTTTTTAGTTTTTGAAAAAAAAATGCATTTCACCCATGAATACATACAAAACAACAACAAAAAATCCAGAGGCAATTTCATTAAATAAATTTATTTGTTAAAATAATTTAACTCCAAATACAACTGTTGAATTTGCATTGAGTTATAACTACAATTCATGTTTTAACTGAAAGGTCAAGGTTTAACAACTGACATTGTTACAAAACAGTAAACTGTTGTTCAATTTTAAATGGTCAGTTGTATTAGAGCTCAACAATTAACTGTGAACTATATTTATCTCTGGGAAACCCCAAATCAATAAGGATAAGTCTGTTTCCAAAACCCACTGCAGTCATTCTTGAAACCCTGATCAAGATTTAAGAGATGCACAATGACACATTAATTAAAAAAAAAAAGACCCCCATAGTCTTTAACATTTGATTGGCTAAGGAGACCATTAAAGCTTACCCAAGTGCTAACACAGGACTAAGGAGAACAAAAGACTACAAAACACACAAACAAAAACCCAATGGCAACAAGCGAAATAAGCACTTTCATATCCATACATATAGACAACATTCCCACTGGACAGCTCCTGAAAACAAACAGTAGACGTCCTTAGGCAACATTTCTTTATAGAGAAAAGCAAATTATCAGTAGTTTGACCACAGAAAAGTGATGGCAACTGTAGTGATTAGAGTCAAAAGTTCAGTCCTAATTCTACAAACCAAAGAAGAAAAATCATCAAAGCACCTTTCCATAGTTTAAGGAAGATTTTATGTAATACTTTTGATCAGATGCTGGCTTGTTTTGTATGAGTTGAACAAAAAGAAAGGCATCAGTTACCATCACTATCACAGCTTAAGAGAACCAAAAAACAACAAAAAACGTTGCAACATAGAACAAAAAACTTAAAAAAAAAATGCTGCCTTTGTATAAAAGTAAAACAAGACAAAACAAAGGAAAAAAAAAAAGAAGAAGGAAACCTTATTGTAGTAGCTAAACAAAAAGTGGGTCTTTGGATCAAACCATAACATTTTTAAGGCATGTTAGAAAAACTTTCACTTACCTAGTTGCTATTCAGATCAGGGCATAAAATAAATAGTGACACAAGGTCACCAACTATTAATGCATGTGCCAACAAATTTCATCTTCCTGTTCTTAAGCTCTGTATTAACATCTCAACAAACACATTCACTCAAGCTGAGTTATTGTCATACCAGATGAAACATCAACAGTAAGAGCACACGAGGGTTTCCAAGTTTCTGGATATATTTGATGCTTTGTCGCTAAACACGCAGGGCTGGGTGGAAACACTGATCAGGCAGCCATATCAGTTATTAACATCTTTACAGTAAAAAAAAAAAAACAAACCACCTTATTATCTGACATAAACACATCTAACTAAACCCAAATTTTTAGATAATCTTTTCCACCTTATATCCTGCCATACCTTTCACATTATTTAACTTATTTTTCTTGTCTGCATAGCAATCCACAATGTAAAACCATAAAATCTTTATAGATGTTTTTATATGTAATCTTACTTGCCATAAATTTCTACTAAATATGGAATTCTAAAAACCAGAATCAATCTGAGAAGTTAGAGGCTTCAAAACTCAAACAGTGCACTAACAAATATTTCTTTTTCAGTTGATAAAAATCATACTTCTTGAATCATTGACTTGTCTACATGACTGAGTCAAATCACCTTTTACAGGACCAAATTTGATGCAGTAAAACTGGTTAGAACTTTCTGGCCTATAAAAGGTGCTTCATAATTGGGATTTATTCAAAAAATTATACTGAAGAATGCAAATATTCACAATTCAAAGACTTTTGACAACCATGCCTGGTTTTACCCACGCATCTATTTTCTCATTTATGAAAAGTACTATCCACCTTTTTTCTCTCCTCCAACATTAACATCAGTTTACTAAACATTTGGGGGGTGGGCTAGCAATGATTTCAAGAATGTATAAAAAAGAAAAAAAATTTTTTGATCCACGGTATTCTGCAGGACAGATTCTCAGTATAGGCAATTATCTCTGACTTGTGCCAAATTCTTCAGAACATTAAACACACATGCACACACAGACACACATTCTTCACTCAGTAACACACGTTAAGACCCGAGGTTACTTGCACAAGAGTGTGAAACCAACAAGAAATATGGGGCGGTATGCAGATCACAGGCTCAGTGATATTGCAGTTCTGAAGGCCAAATTCATCTCCAGAGGATCAGCTCAAAATACTCTCTTCAGCATTTTATAACTCTGAAGGTGGTTGAAAACCCTTTTGCGCTTGATTGTAAAACTTATGAATACGTTTTTCCTGTGCCATTAGTCATGCAAATGATAAATACTTGGCGGCTATAAAAACCAAAAATGTCAGGACTTGAGCACCTTTTCAAGACAAAATATTCACTCTAGCTTTATTTGCCACTTCAGTAATCAGGGCAAAATTGTTGTAAGAAATTCTTTATAGAATTCTCCAGGAAAATTAAAGGGTTTTTTTTTTTTTTTGTCTCTTACCTTCCACTCTATAATTTCTGTTCTACTTTTAAGCCCCAATTATTTCACATGGTTATTCAATTTTTTTTTTTAATGCCTGCAATAAAGCTCTGCTATAGAAAACTTGATTTCAAAAGCAGGTTTGCCAAGAATCACACCACAACCATAGCCCTTAAAGGCAAGAAGGAATTTGCTGCTTTAACGAACATAAAAATGCAAGATATCTGTCCTGTCCGGTGAGGTTTCTGCAAACGGGAACATGTGGCTGCAACATGGCTTCATCTTCCTTACACGATGGTACTAGTTCATCTACTGCAACGCTTCTCGTTAGTAAGGCTAAGCAATCTCTTTCCATCTCAGTTGCTTCCTTCTTGTTCAGTAAAGTAACAAAGACCATCCCTGCTTGGTGAACAGAGGGGTGGGTCTGGGGTTTTAATTTGACTCAAACCCTTTTGAGAGTCTCCACTTTCTGGGCAAAACAGGTGATGACATTCTAACACCAGGCTGTCTATTTTCACCCACCCTGTGCTGACTCTGGCTCTATCAGAGACTGGTGCGTGAGTGAGTTCTGTGTCACAAATTAGGATAACATCTACAATTAAGCATCAACTTTGAAAAACAGAAGTGTGTCAGCTGAGCAAAGAATCTCTCGCTGGAATGCTGTCGGCAGGTCAGCTGCTATCCTCTTCCTTGATGTGATACATTGGTTAGAAGCACTATCTCAGTTCCTGAAATTCAGTACTCTGGTAGGAAAATATTTCTCCTTGACTCATCTGATTTTTTTTTTAAAGAAGACAAAATATTCTAATGGTTAAGCGGTCACAGGAATTCTTCCGGTTTCTGTCCTACGATTACTTTCAACGTTGACCATAGTTGCTTGTCAACTCAGGTGACAGTGCCATCATAGCCTCCGAAGGAGGTCGCCCTGCGGATCCACTGGGCCGCGACGCCTGAAGGTGCAGGTGCCTGGAGGAGACTGAGGACGATGGTGAAGACTGGACCCAAAGGTGACTCAGAGCTATCAGCTGACAGTCGCCGCTTGGCTCTGAAGGACAATCTGCTGTTTCACTGGAGGTCCACACCGCACAGCCTGCAGGCTCCCCGGTCGGGCAGGAGAGGCCGGTGTCGCCTCCGATGGCGGTGGGGGGTGGGGTGGGCCGCCACGTGTCAGTGCTATTGTATGTTACAGGCGGAGCAGCACGGGTCGTCCTTGTCGGGCTGTGCGGCATAGTTCATCTGCCTCACGATCTCGGCGAAGAGTTCGTCCACCATGGTCTTACTCTTGGCCGACGTCTCCATGAAGGGGCAGCCCCACTCCTCGGCGAGGGCCCGGCCCTCATTGGAGGACACCTCTCTCTCACTTTCCAGGTCGACTTTGTTACCCACCAGGATGACCGGCACTTTCTCATACCTAGGAGAGAACAGACAAGGGCACACAGGGGTTGGAGACATCAGCACAGAGATAGCCAGGCCAAGTGGACTTTCTCTTTTTTCATGATATGATACTACAGCGTCCCTTGGACTGCAAGGAGATCCAACTGGTCCATCCTAGAGGAAATCAGTCCTGAATACTCACTGGAAGGACTGATGCTGAAGCTGAAGCTCCAAGGAGGAGAAGGGGACGACAGAGGATGAGATGGTTGGATGGCATCACTGACTCAATGGACATGAATTTTAGCAAGCTCTGGGAGTTGGTGATGGACGGGGAGGCCTGGCGTGCCATAGTCCATGGGATAGCAAAGAGTCGGACACAACTGAGCCACCGAACTGAACTGATACTACAGATATTCTCCTTAGCTACATGAAAAATTATTTGCTCCAGTTGATTTGACATTGGCCAGAAGGCATTTAGAAGCAGCTCTCATAGTAGATCACAAATGGGTTGTTCAAAATGATGTTTTAATCAGTTACGTATCTTTAAAAGTCAATTTACCTTTCCAGAAATACTTGGAAAATTATTCTCAGAATAATCCCCTTAGATGGATTAATGTAAACTTTGTTCATTATTAAGGGATACTCATGCAGAATTTCAGATGATAAGGTAATACCTCTAGTGACTAAACACATAATTTGTAATTTTATAAATTTTACTGTGTTCTAAAAGTATACAAGGGCTTCCCAGGTGGCTCAGTGGTAAAGAACCTGCCTACCAATGCAGGAGACACGGGTTCAATCCCTGGGTCGGGAAGAACCCCTGGAGAAGGACATGACAACCCATTCGAGTATTCCTGCCTGAAAAATCCCATGGACAGGGGAGCCTGGTGGGCTACAGTTCGTGGAGCGCAAAAGAGCGAGACATGACTGAGCAACTAAAATGACAATGAAAGTATACAAAACTGATCATGTTCTAATCATTCCTAAATAAGAAAAAAGCTAAAACTCACTAGGATGGAACCCACCAACTACAACTAGGCTCTATCCCTTTATACAAACTGTCATAGATTAGCCTGTTGAAAGATAATTACTGTTCTTTTCAGCCTGATAAGGACTTAAACATTCCAATCATTAGCTCTGTTTGATGTTATCTTTTCTTTTCCTTCCTGACTAGAATCAGTGTGCTATAGACTAAACGTGTGTTCCCTGAAATTCGGATGTTGAAACCTAATCCCCCATGGGATGGTATTTAGGAGGTCGGGCCTTTGGGAAAGGACTGGGTCATGGATGCGATTTGTGTCTGTATACAAAAGACCTCAGACCACTGTCCTTATAGCCACGTACAGACAGAGTGAAAAGATGACCCTAGGGAAGTGGGCCCTCACCAGACACTGAATCTTCCAGAGCCTTGACCTTGGACTCCCCAGCCTCAAGAAATATGAGGAATAAATTTCTGTCGTTTAAGCCTTGCAGTCTGTGCTATTCTTGTTACAGGAGCCAGATGGACTAAGATAAGGTGTCTATAAGTCAAGATGTTTGGAAAATGCTAATGGACAACAGAAATATGAAAAGAACAAAGACAAGAGGTCGTAAATCATTTTGTACTGAAAGATGATTCTCTCTACAATTGTTATACATGGTGTAAAAAACAGACGGTGCTACTGTGCAAATTTATTTACTACTTGTGTTTATGTTTATTCTAAGCAATGTTGTTAATACATTTTTACTTTATACATCGTTCTAAAGGCTTTTTGTGATTTCAGTATAAATCAATATGTGTGTCTGTACTTTCTCCTCTAAGCAGAATGTATCTCCAAATTTATCAAGGAAACAAACTGCAAAACTGCACACATGTGAGAACAAATGTGAGTGGACACAGCTAATCCGTTAGAAAACTACACACAGTCAGGATTTACTAAGGCAGGGTTTGTGCAGCGNATTTCTGTTCTACTTTTAAGCCCCAATTATTTCACATGGTTATTCAATTTTTTTTTTTAATGCCTGCAATAAAGCTCTGCTATAGAAAACTTGATTTCAAAAGCAGGTTTGCCAAGAATCACACCACAACCATAGCCCTTAAAGGCAAGAAGGAATTTGCTGCTTTAACGAACATAAAAATGCAAGATATCTGTCCTGTCCGGTGAGGTTTCTGCAAACGGGAACATGTGGCTGCAACATGGCTTCATCTTCCTTACACGATGGTACTAGTTCATCTACTGCAACGCTTCTCGTTAGTAAGGCTAAGCAATCTCTTTCCATCTCAGTTGCTTCCTTCTTGTTCAGTAAAGTAACAAAGACCATCCCTGCTTGGTGAACAGAGGGGTGGGTCTGGGGTTTTAATTTGACTCAAACCCTTTTGAGAGTCTCCACTTTCTGGGCAAAACAGGTGATGACATTCTAACACCAGGCTGTCTATTTTCACCCACCCTGTGCTGACTCTGGCTCTATCAGAGACTGGTGCGTGAGTGAGTTCTGTGTCACAAATTAGGATAACATCTACAATTAAGCATCAACTTTGAAAAACAGAAGTGTGTCAGCTGAGCAAAGAATCTCTCGCTGGAATGCTGTCGGCAGGTCAGCTGCTATCCTCTTCCTTGATGTGATACATTGGTTAGAAGCACTATCTCAGTTCCTGAAATTCAGTACTCTGGTAGGAAAATATTTCTCCTTGACTCATCTGATTTTTTTTTTAAAGAAGACAAAATATTCTAATGGTTAAGCGGTCACAGGAATTCTTCCGGTTTCTGTCCTACGATTACTTTCAACGTTGACCATAGTTGCTTGTCAACTCAGGTGACAGTGCCATCATAGCCTCCGAAGGAGGTCGCCCTGCGGATCCACTGGGCCGCGACGCCTGAAGGTGCAGGTGCCTGGAGGAGACTGAGGACGATGGTGAAGACTGGACCCAAAGGTGACTCAGAGCTATCAGCTGACAGTCGCCGCTTGGCTCTGAAGGACAATCTGCTGTTTCACTGGAGGTCCACACCGCACAGCCTGCAGGCTCCCCGGTCGGGCAGGAGAGGCCGGTGTCGCCTCCGATGGCGGTGGGGGGTGGGGTGGGCCGCCACGTGTCAGTGCTATTGTATGTTACAGGCGGAGCAGCACGGGTCGTCCTTGTCGGGCTGTGCGGCATAGTTCATCTGCCTCACGATCTCGGCGAAGAGTTCGTCCACCATGGTCTTACTCTTGGCCGACGTCTCCATGAAGGGGCAGCCCCACTCCTCGGCGAGGGCCCGGCCCTCATTGGAGGACACCTCTCTCTCACTTTCCAGGTCGACTTTGTTACCCACCAGGATGACCGGCACTTTCTCATACCTAGGAGAGAACAGACAAGGGCACACAGGGGTTGGAGACATCAGCACAGAGATAGCCAGGCCAAGTGGACTTTCTCTTTTTTCATGATATGATACTACAGCGTCCCTTGGACTGCAAGGAGATCCAACTGGTCCATCCTAGAGGAAATCAGTCCTGAATACTCACTGGAAGGACTGATGCTGAAGCTGAAGCTCCAAGGAGGAGAAGGGGACGACAGAGGATGAGATGGTTGGATGGCATCACTGACTCAATGGACATGAATTTTAGCAAGCTCTGGGAGTTGGTGATGGACGGGGAGGCCTGGCGTGCCATAGTCCATGGGATAGCAAAGAGTCGGACACAACTGAGCCACCGAACTGAACTGATACTACAGATATTCTCCTTAGCTACATGAAAAATTATTTGCTCCAGTTGATTTGACATTGGCCAGAAGGCATTTAGAAGCAGCTCTCATAGTAGATCACAAATGGGTTGTTCAAAATGATGTTTTAATCAGTTACGTATCTTTAAAAGTCAATTTACCTTTCCAGAAATACTTGGAAAATTATTCTCAGAATAATCCCCTTAGATGGATTAATGTAAACTTTGTTCATTATTAAGGGATACTCATGCAGAATTTCAGATGATAAGGTAATACCTCTAGTGACTAAACACATAATTTGTAATTTTATAAATTTTACTGTGTTCTAAAAGTATACAAGGGCTTCCCAGGTGGCTCAGTGGTAAAGAACCTGCCTACCAATGCAGGAGACACGGGTTCAATCCCTGGGTCGGGAAGAACCCCTGGAGAAGGACATGACAACCCATTCGAGTATTCCTGCCTGAAAAATCCCATGGACAGGGGAGCCTGGTGGGCTACAGTTCGTGGAGCGCAAAAGAGTGAGACATGACTGAGCAACTAAAATGACAATGAAAGTATACAAAACTGATCATGTTCTAATCATTCCTAAATAAGAAAAAAGCTAAAACTCACTAGGATGGAACCCACCAACTACAACTAGGCTCTATCCCTTTATACAAACTGTCATAGATTAGCCTGTTGAAAGATAATTACTGTTCTTTTCAGCCTGATAAGGACTTAAACATTCCAATCATTAGCTCTGTTTGATGTTATCTTTTCTTTTCCTTCCTGACTAGAATCAGTGTGCTATAGACTAAACGTGTGTTCCCTGAAATTCGGATGTTGAAACCTAATCCCCCATGGGATGGTATTTAGGAGGTCGGGCCTTTGGGAAAGGACTGGGTCATGGATGCGATTTGTGTCTGTATACAAAAGACCTCAGACCACTGTCCTTATAGCCACGTACAGACAGAGTGAAAAGATGACCCTAGGGAAGTGGGCCCTCACCAGACACTGAATCTTCCAGAGCCTTGACCTTGGACTCCCCAGCCTCAAGAAATATGAGGAATAAATTTCTGTCGTTTAAGCCTTGCAGTCTGTGCTATTCTTGTTACAGGAGCCAGATGGACTAAGATAAGGTGTCTATAAGTCAAGATGTTTGGAAAATGCTAATGGACAACAGAAATATGAAAAGAACAAAGACAAGAGGTCGTAAATCATTTTGTACTGAAAGATGATTCTCTCTACAATTGTTATACATGGTGTAAAAAACAGACGGTGCTACTGTGCAAATTTATTTACTACTTGTGTTTATGTTTATTCTAAGCAATGTTGTTAATACATTTTTACTTTATACATCGTTCTAAAGGCTTTTTGTGATTTCAGTATAAATCAATATGTGTGTCTGTACTTTCTCCTCTAAGCAGAATGTATCTCTAAATTTATCAAGGAAACAAACTGCAAAACTGCACACATGTGAGAACAAATGTGAGTGGACACAGCTAATCCGTTAGAAAACTACACACAGTCAGGATTTACTAAGGCAGGGTTTGTGCAGCGTTTTTATCATTCAGAAAACAAGAGCGACAGGCAGGCAGTTAATCCTAGCAACAACACTTTCACAGCTTCATCTTCCAGGCAACGTGGTTCTCTCTGCTCACTCTAATTTATAAAATGAACTGTATTCTCAACAGAGTCTCGTTTTTTCCCTTTGACA
Source organism: Neotragus pygmaeus (assembly GCA_006410875.1). Classification (NCBI taxonomy): domain Eukaryota; kingdom Metazoa; phylum Chordata; class Mammalia; order Artiodactyla; family Bovidae; genus Neotragus; species Neotragus pygmaeus. Next base: position 394,136 of record SJYV01015106.1, read on the forward strand.
CAAGATCACACTGACAATGGTCTCAACAAGAGAGCATGCTCTAGGCATTGTGCTCCTTAGCAGTCTGAAACACACAACATCAAAATAAGTGCAGCCACAAAATAAAAACACTCTTTACTCCTTGGAAGAAAAGCTATGACAAACCTAGAAAGCATATTAAAAAGCCCAGATAACACTTTGCTGACAAAGGTCCATACAGTCAAAGCTATGGTTTTTTTAGTGGTCATGTAGGGATGTGAGAGTTGGACCATAAAGAAGGCTGAGCGCTGAACAATTAATGCTTTCAAACTGTGATGCTGGAGAAGAGTCTTGAGAGTCCACTGAACTGCAAGGAGATCAAACCAGTCTATCCTAAAGGAAGTCAACCCTGAATATTCATTGGAAGAACTGATGCTGAAGCTCTAATACTTTTGCCACTTGATGAGAAGAACTGACTCATTGGAAAAGACCCTGATGCTGGGAAAGATTGAGGGCGGGAGAAGGGGATGACAGAGGATGAGATGGTTGGATGGCATCACCAAATCGATGGACATGAGTTTGAACAAACTCTGGGAGATGGTGATGGACAGGGAAGCCTGGTGTGCTGCAGTCCATGAGGGCACAAACAGTTGGACATGACTTTGTGACTGAACAACAGGATTATCAAAGATAAATCTAAGATTTGGATATTATCATTTCGCAGGAAATGGATCTTGACAACTCTAATTTTTACCAAAGGACTTTACATGCATTTACTGTGTATCAGTGGTGATTATGCTCTCTGCTCCTACTGAAAGCTCTGAACATAGGACCCAAGAGTTTTGCACATCTTCTAGGACCTTCACATACAACAGTTATGTATTCCTCTTGTGGCTCAGCTGGTAAAGTATCTGCCTGCAGTGCAGGAGATGCCAGGTTCGATCCCTGGGTCAGGAAGATCCCCTGGGGAAGGGAATGGCTACTCACTTCAGTATTGCCTGGAGAATCCCATGGATAGAGGAACCTGGGGGCATACCGTCCATGGGGTCGCAAAGAGTTGAACACGACTGAGCGACTAACACTTTCACTTTCAGTCAATGTATTATATGNATCCCCTGGGGAAGGGAATGGCTACTCACTTCAGTATTGCCTGGAGAATCCCATGGACAGAGGAACCTGGGGGCATACAGTCCATGGGGTCGCAAAGAGTTGAACACGACTGAGCGACTAACACTTTCACTTTCAGTCAATGTATTATATGTTTATCCATCCATTTAACAAGTGTTTATTTGATAGAAGCCTATTTGTGTGCTAGATGCTATTCAAGGCACTTAAGATACATCAGCGAACAAAGCAAACAGCTCCGCCATATAGTCTAGCAGAGAAGATAGTGGTCGATAATAAACCCAAGTAAATAAGTAAATTATTGGTTTATTAATGAAAGTGAAAGAGGAGAGTGAAAAAGTTGGCTTAAGGCTCAACATTCAGAAAATGAAGATCATGGCATNGGATGGCATCACGGACTCGATGGACGTGAGTTTGAGTGAACTCCAGGAGATGGTGATGGACAGGGAGGCTTCGCGTGCTGTTTGGGGTCGCAAACAGTCAGACACGACTGAGAGACTGAATTGAACTGAACTGAAATGGTGTTATATGTGATGGGAAAAAAAAAAATTGCAGAACAAAGGGATGGGGCTGGGAGCACAGGTGCAATTTTAAAACAGATGAGCAGGGAAGGCCTTGTTGGGATGGGGGCAGGTGAGCAAGATTTGAAGAGGGGGAGGGAGTTTGCCAGGCAGGTTTCTGGAGAAGAGCATTCCAGACAGGACACAGACCAGGCAGTGTGAACGCTGGTAGGAAGAAGAGCAAAGGGCCTGAGGGGTCCATCTGTATCACCTCCCTGACTCCAGCAGCCAGAAATCCTGCAGTGTAGGAAACTTGTTCACTTGGAACACATGAACTTCGGAACCTGGGTGGCAAGTGGCCTCAGAAGACAAACGTGACCTCTGTGATGAGATCAACTAGATTATTTAGGAAGACTTCCTAATAACCTAGCAGGTGATCACTGGTTAGCAGGTGATCATTAGTATTTTCATCTCATGCTCATTATTTACCATAGTTTGGTGAGCTGTCTTGATTTCTGCCCCCCACTTTCTATTAATAAACATATCACTTGGGAATGAAATTGAAGATGCAAAATCCCCCAAACACTGTTGATGTGATCATGAGTGTATCCACACTGTATCCACATCTCAGGCATCAGCTGCTTTCTCATCAACTTCAGCGTATCTTCCTTGGTATTTTCTTTGAGAGCGTGACCAGTGGCTTCTGCAGCTCAAATCGCTTTACTTTTGTTTATGGTCTGAGAACTAACACTGGTTTTATTAACATGAACGTCCCTGTTGTTTACAGTATTCATAAGCGCAGTTACATAATGTATTAATAAATAGAGCTAGTTCTTTCGAGCAGCTCTGCTTAATGCATTGAATGAAACATCAGAAACACTGGCTTGAGTATCACTTAGCTGTAGAGAACTGACGGGCTTCTCCACATGAGGCGGCTTTGTAAACCTGAATAGTTCAAGCGCATCTGATGTTTATCAATGGTCTTTATGTAACTGTCCTCATAGGGGTATATGTGTATGTGTATTTCATTCTGGTTGTGTCTAAACTCGGCTGATCACCAAGATTCCCAGGCCCAAACCCAGCGTTACTGAATCTGAATTTCTGGGATTGGGCCTAAGTGTCTATTTAAAACTATGTCTAAGTTCTGAAGAATGACTGTGAGGTTCGGAAAGGTTTAGGAATCACTGACCTGTCCTGTTACTTTGTGACCCCAAATAGCACTGGATGTGTGTAGTTCATGGTTTTATACTGCGGCAAGCCCAGGATCAATTCCTTTTCCCTTTGTGGATTCACCAATGATAACCTGGGGACAGATGCCACCACACTCAGCTCCTTTGACTTCCTTTTGAGGGCCCTCTATTGTAGCATGTTAAAAGAGGCTAAGCCCTCACACGAATTTCAACACCCTATTTCCTTACTCACTTTTCCGTGAACAGGCTGAAATACAATTCTCTTTGAACTCAGAAATGAGAATTGGAGAGAGTTTTACTTTCCCTTGTTCAACCTTCTACCCATTGTTAAAAATCTCACCTTCCAAGAGAGTCTGAAGGTAAAATGTCAGAACACCTGATGCTTTAATCATTTCCATGACAACCTCACCAAATGGGTTATATCTGAACATCTTTAGTGATGCGGAACTCACATCTCAGGCAACCCATTTTGTCCTGTCAGCTCTGTTAGATGTGAGTTGTAAGAAGTTGGTGCTAAAAAGTTTATCCCTATCTAATGAGCTGTGACCTATAACACCTTGTCCTTCCTGTGACCGTTGAGAACACAGAAACTTTTTCTCACAGCTTTTCTTCCCCATCTCCCTGCTCAAATTAAGTAACACAAGATGATTTTTTAAAGTCCATGGCAATATTTAAATGGGTAAAGAAGAAAATGAAAAAACATTCTTCATCTCACCTCCATGAGAATGACTGCTATAACTATTTTGGTGTGTATCGTTTCACGCTATCTTATATATACCTATATAAATGTAGATTTTTCAGAAAGGCGATCATATCCGGTTATATTTAGTTGCTCTATTTTCACTTATTATCTTGGACTTTGTATACCGATAAGTGGTATGCATCATATTAATGGTTAAGGAGTACTCCGTTTTATAGTCTATGTGATAATGAACGTACCGTAACTTAATTCCCCTTNGCAGCAGCAGCAGCAGCACCTATTTGAAATGCTAGAGGCATTAAGCACATTATTTGTTTCCTCCAAATTATTTTTTCAGGAAAAGAATGATGATTATTGTTTTATCCTCTGATAATTTGGGGGACTAGTCATCAGTTGCTAGATGTTAACTTTCATTCTTTACTAAAAAGACATTTCTGCATCATGAGGCATCTTGAATAGATTAAATTGCTTTGAAAAAAATGAAACATTAATAAGCTGTTTAATATGGAATTTTGAAAAAATGTCCACCCTTATTGTTTATTGAGAGACATTTCTGTAGATTTTCCCCCAGAAGAATTTTTAAAGCACTGCAAAATCATTGCTCAGTTTAGAGCTAGTTTCAATAGTTCTCCTAGGATTGGAGTGTAATAAACACATTCATGTGTCGTTGTTTTTTTTTTCTTTAATTACATGTTTCTTTGACAGATTTCAACCATTTCTGTCTCAGGGAATATCAACTTGAAGAGCTTTTTAGTTAGAGGCATTTTAATAAAACTGCCTTTTTTGTCTCCTATAAAGAAGATGAATGACATGAGTTAAATGATAACCACTAGCACTTGACAAAATATTTAACATTAGCTAAAGTAAACAAGGAAAACTAAAATGATGGTAGTTATTTAAAGCCGGGAATGTGAAATTCCTGTTAAACCACAGCATCTACAGGCGATGCTTCCTGCCACACTGTGCAGTTAGCAATCCACCAATACACCAACAAGGCCTCCATTCTCTTGATGTCCCTGACTCACAAACAGGAATCCGCCACAATTGAAGTTGATTTGAAATGGAGGGGTGGCCACATTTCTCCTCTCTGTTAGAGGAAGCTTAAAAAGCATGGGTGTTGGAATCAGATGGAAATATTTCTGCTTCTCTTCCCCTCTTACACCTAGGCTACCTCAGGCTGATGAATAACAAGGACCACAATGAAAATAATAGTTGACAATTACTGAACACCTTTATGAGTCAGTCTTTGTAATAAACACTGTATGCATCCGTTTTTTCACTTTTCACCACGATATTATACAATCTCTCCTTTAGATATGAAGTTTGGAGGGGCTGGATATCTTGCCCAGGAATGCATGGCTTATAAGTAGCCTAGTGGTTTAATTAGTGCTTTATCTGATGGCTTTATGAATGTAGGATGACATTTGCGTATCTACCAGCAAGAGACTCTGCAACCCAGGTCCATGAGTGGGTCTCTGCTTAAGGGATAAGAAGGAATCTACAGCTAAGAGAAACCAGATATTAGCCAGACAAACAATGAACTGGTGTGTTTATGGGCCCCATCACGGCATGATATCGATGTGAAGGTCAAGTGTGCTTTGGCAGCATAAAACTGGACCTGAAAGTGAGGTGGCCTAACCCTGCACACCATTGGAGAGGTAGTTGCACCTTCCCAGGGAAGATGCAGAAGGAAAAGAATTCTGACTCTCATGACATCAGAAACCAGCCACACTGAGCCTGAAATCTCACCTCAGTAGTTAAGCTTTATTATCTACATCTGATCATCTTCCTATATAAATCAAGTTAGAAAAAACAGAAGAAAAGGTTTACTTCCTTAAAAGTTGTTTTGTATTTTTTTATGCAATGGTCAGTCAGGTTCAATCACAAGAGAAGACACAGGAGAGGCTCAAGAAAGAAACGAGGCTTATTATACTCACAATTCCTGGAGTCAAGAAGCATGACATGTCTGCTCTATAGGGTCATCAGGAAAGCACGAGGGTGATCCAGAGGTGTTAGAACGCAGGACGCAGGGGGACTTTTTAGGTCATGGTATTTACTGGGGTTTCTGAGGGAAAGACGCAACAGGTCAGAGTGAAGAGTTTAAAATTGGCTAAGTTGAATAATTTCAGCAAGCTTTGGGCTGTAGAAGTCATCTCTAGTTGCCTGGTGCCTGGTCCTGGACTGATTAAGATGAAGGACTACTCTCTCCTGAGTGGATGGACCAGAGACAGAAGGTGAGGCTTGGTTAGTTTGCATGTCAAATACATGCTCCACCTCAGCCCTTTGTTGTCTCTAAAAATTGTCTAATCCCAAGAGGGGCACCGTCTCCCCAGACGAAAAGGTTTTCTAGTATGTCAAAATATGATAATGCTCAGCAAACAAAAACCATATATGCAATACAAAAATAAACAACCTAGTAAGGGAATCTGCTGTCCACATGACTCAGCCATTCTGCTTCCCACGTCTTGGACTTTCCAATGCAAACACCCTCTGAGCTTACAACCTTGTTCTCTTCATCCCAGAGTGATGGGTGTCAAATTTTACTGTGACATCTTGTAAGACTGTTAAATACCCAGAGCCTTGGAACCTAATTCCCAAAAACGTGGATTTAGTATTTCTTGGTAGAGACCTAGAAACCTGAAATGTTAGCCATGACACAGACCCAAGCATCTTCGGCACTTGCTGGTGAAATGTACACACACATTCACTCAGACTCATGATCATACTTGTACCTTAAAAACTCAAAAATCAAAACCAAAAAAATAAAAAACTCAAAAAAGAAACCAAAAATCAAGAAGCCCTACTGGCACACTTGACCTTCACATTGATATCATGCCATGATGGGGCCCATAAACAAACCAGTTCCTTATTTGTCTGGCTTCTCCTAGCTGCTGCTGCTAAGTCGCTTTAGTCGTGTCCAACTCTGCATGACCCAATAGACGGCAGCCCCCCAGGCTCCCCATCCCTGGGATTCTCCAGGCAAGAACACTGGAGTGGGTTGCCATGTCCTTCTTCAATGCATGAAAGTGAAAAGTGAAAGTGAAGTCGCTCAATGGTGTCTGACTCTTAGTGACCCCATGGACCGAAACCTTCCAGGCTCCTCCGTTCACAGGATTTTCCAGGCAAGAGTACTGGAGTGGGTTGCTACTGCCTTCTCCGTCTCTTAGCTGCAGATTCCTTCTTATCCCTTAACTAGAGATTCACTCATGGACCTGGGTTGCAGAGTTCTATCACCTTTTGGGAAACTTTCCAAAGCTTCTCTCCTCCCTGGATTAAACCATTGTGATTTTTCACAGCCAGTACTTAAAAAAAAAAAAAAAAAATTCTGGATTGAGGCCACAGTCCCAGTGCCTGGCAACCTCTACATTTGGCTCTACAATGTGAGATTTGCTATCCTCCTTAAATAAAATATTTAAAACTCAGGACTGAAAGCTTGGCAAACATGGTAGCATAGTTGAGGGAGACTGCTTCACATTTCTTGCAAGCTCCTACATCAAAAAGAGNATTTGGCTCTACAATGTGAGATTTGCTATCCTCCTTAAATAAAATATTTAAAACTCAGGACTGAAAGCTTGGCAAACATGGTAGCATAGTTGAGGGAGACTGCTTCACATTTCTTGCAAGCTCCTACATCAAAAAGAGCAGAATGCACCAGAGAGCCACATTCAGTCCTTAGGGGGATGGGCAGTCATTGACGAAGCACCTGAAGTCTCTTGACACTGGCAAGGCTTGGGTCAGCTCCATTAACAGAGGACTCATCACTGAAATGGTGGGCGTTTCCAGAGATGTCAGCAGAAGAGTTCTCTTTGAATTTCAAAACTTAGCTACCTTGGCAAGACAGAGATGGGGGGGGGGTGTGGGGGCGTAAAACTCTATGTATGTAAATAGGTTATGGAATTGTTAATGATAGAGCTGACTTATCTTTCCCTGATGCTGGGAAAGATTGAAGGTAAAAGAAGGGGACGACAGAGGATGAGATGGTTGGATGGCATCACAGGCTCAGTAGCCATGAGTTTGAGCAAACTCCAGAAGATAGTGAAGGACAGGGAAGCCTGATGTGCTGCAGTCAATGGAATCGCAAAGAGTTGGACATGACGTAGCATCAGAACAACAATGACAGTGGATTAAGTGGTGGCTTCCCAAAAGATAAGACTACCTCCTAATCCATGAATGTTACTTTAATGTGGAAAAAGTTAATTAATGCTTTGGGGATGAACTTATCCTGGATTATCCAGGTGGGCTCTAAATCCAATCACAAGTGTCCTTCTAACAGCAAAGCAGAGGAAGTTTGGACAAGCAAATCAAGGAGAAGGTGATGTGAAGAAGGAAGCAGAGACTGGAATGATGCAGCCACAAGACCAGGATTGCTTCCAATCTCCAGAAACTGGAAAAGGCAAGGAACAGACTCTCCCCAGGGTTTCTCAAGGGAGTGAAGTTCTGATTTTTAGCAGAATGAGATGCACTTCAGAATTCTGACCTCCAGAACTGTAAAGCAATAAATTTGTGCTATTTAAGCTACATTTGTAATAGTAATAGCAAACGCACCAATGAACAAGTAAGTTTCATATTTGGAAGATCGTCTAAACGGACCTAGTAGGCTTCAAATGCTAACTCAGTCACAAACTAATTGTGAGAATTTCTCAGTTTCCTCTATTCTAGAAAAGGGATAATAATACTTTCCTCATGAGATTGTTGTGAAGATTACATGAGATAAACTGGAGAGTGTCAAATACTAGACTTAAAATAAATGACTAGCTATCAATACTGGTCCTAGTTACCAAATATTGCCAGAAAGACTGTTTACATTCTCATGTGATTTCTATACTCAGAAGGTATATTTTAATTAAAAGAAACCTTTCAGGGATCAAAGATGTAAAGGGATTCTGTTTCTATAACTATGTCAGGTAGAATGTTTTGGATTGAACAGTGCTTAAAACATTCATATCTCAAGTGCCTGCTTCAGAGACCTCTCTGGCTCTTCCATAGCACCAACAGCTAAAATTCATATGAGAAAACAGATAACAAGTTTAACACAAAAGCAAGTCTCAAGCCTTACTTAGATAAAGTAACAAGGGTTTGACTCAACAGTCAATGCTAAATTTCTCAGTGTTACCAAATAACGAGTCAAAGGAATTCATCTTCAAATAATGTACTCTTTATGAACCTATGTAGACACCTTAAAGAAGCACAAACTGGAATCAAGATTGCCGGGAGAAATATCAATAACCTCAGATATGCAGATGACACCANCCATGGGCCAAAGAAGACATCATTAAAACATTAGAAAACATTTAAGTGAATGAAAATTAAACATAACAAAATCTGTGGGATGCAGTTAAAGCACTGAAGAGAGGGAAATTATAGCACTACATGTTTATATATCTCAAATCAGTGATCTATGCTACCACCTTAAGAAACTAAGAGAAAAAGCAAAAAATAAATCCAAATTAAGCAGAAGGAAGAAATACTAAAGGACAAAAATAAAAGATGTGAGAGTTGGGCCACAAAGAAGGCTGAGTGCTGAAGAACTGATGCTTTTGAACTGTGGTGCTGGAGAAGATTCTTGATAGTCCCTTGGACAGCAAGGAGATCAAACCAGTCAATCCTAAAGGAAATTAGTTCTGAATATTCACTGGAAGGACTGATGCTGAAGCTGAAGCTCCAATACTTTGGCCACCTAACGTGAAGAGCCAACTCTTTGGAAAAGACCCTGATGCTGGGAAAGATTGAGGGCAGGAGGAGAAGCAGGCAACAGAGGACAAGATGGTTGGATGGCATCACCAACTGCATGGACATGAATTTGAGCAAACTCTGGGAGATCGTAAAAGGGAAGCCTGGCGTGCTGCAGTCCATGAGGTTGCAAAGAGCTTGACACAACTTAAGTGACTGGACAACAACAACAAAAATAAAAGAACCAGAAAACAGAAAAACAGCATAGAAAAAAATCAGTAACACTAAAAATGTAGTTGTCTGAAAAAGAGCAATAAAATTGGTAAACTTTTATCCAGACTGATCAAGAAAAAGAAGATGACACAAATTAACAATACCAGAAAGAGGAAACTTACTACACACACTACTGACATGGAAAAGAATATGCTCCTGGAAGAGAAACTTGGATGAAATGCACCAATACCTTGGAACATATGTGATGTCACCTATGCCCCTCTTTTCAGAGGATGACAGCACTGGTGACATCATCTCTAAACCTCTCTGTTTCACTTCTTCAGGTCTCTAAACTCTAGTTCTTCATTATCTAATTCAGCTTTATCTCCTACAGCTTGATAAAGAGAATCTTCTATTCTGAATTCTGTCTGCCTGTTCATAATAGTTCTCTAATGAGAATGGTCCCTACCAATCAAATTCTAAGACCCATTCAAAGCTTAGGTCAGATTTCATCTTTCAAAATCCTCCCTTACTTTTATAAATAGCTCATTAGTCTGAACTCTTATATTTACATTTTAGGTCATTAAGAATTTGGGCTTCATAGGTTTTCATTAATTTATTTGAGTATCTACCAGGCATTGTGTGAGGGACTGTGGATATAAGACATATGAAATCCTTAAGAGTTTGTGCTCAAGTTCAAGGAAACACTATAAACAAATAACCAATATCACTAAAGACTGTAATACCTGTTTCAAAGAAAATCAATATTGATTAATATACAGCAACTTGGGTGGGCCAACATTACATGAGGGCATCAAGGAAGGCATTTCTAGGGAGATGAATTCTAAGCCGAAATCTGAAGATTGAGAGTTGAGTCAGCCACAGGGGGAAAAAAAAAAAAAACAGGAATCAAACATTTTAACCAGGAGAAAATATAAAGGAAAGGCAGTAGAAAGCTGCCAGCTTTATTCCAGGAACAAAAGGGAGACCGGCTCAGTTACAGCACAAAGAGCAAGGGGAAGAAAACCATGCAGGACGGCCGAAGAAGCACCCCTGACCGCTCTGCTAAGAGGAGGAGGAAGCGACTGAAGGTCTGGTAGCAGGGAAGGGAGGACGTTTATGTGTCAAGAGAGCAGTGTGGCTAGTACGCAGAAAATGTTCTTCAGGGGCACAGAAGTAGCAGGCAGACTGGAGATGACTGCCGTCTTCAAGGCATTGATGATGGCTTGAATTGGAATGATGGCAATGCCAGTGGAAAGAAAGAAAAGTTAAAATACATTTTGGAGGCAGCATCAACAAAAACAGACTGGCTGAAGAAGACAGCAGGTAATGGTTGGACGACAGAGAAATCAGTAAACGATTCGTAGGTAACTACTGCTTTTACAAGTATAGCTTCATCTCATGATTTATGACAAAGGTCCATCTACAGTTCTTTGGGGAAATGGTCTTTTAAATAAACAGCACTGGGTCAACTGGATAGCCATACGTGGGGGGACAAAAAGAAAAACCTTGACTCTCTGTGTCTCACACCTTTCGTACAAATTAGAGATAAATCCCAGAATAAAAGTCAACACACCTTCTAGAATTAAATATGGAAGATGAATCTTCATAACCTTGGAGTGCAGAAACATGGATTAACTAGGCCACAGAAAAGAACTAAACGTAAAAATGAAAGATTAAGAATTTATGTTCTTGAAAAGAAGCTACTAAGCAAGTGAAAAGGTAAGGCAAAAGGGGGAAAAGGTACCTGCAATACACGTATCTCCAAAATGTATAAAGAATTTCTACAAAATTTAAGAAAAAGACAAAACAATTTTTAAGTGGACCAAACATGTAAGTTGTTTTAAAAAGAGGATATGCCAACAGTCATTAAGCAAATAGAAAAGTGTTTATCCTTACATGCCAGAGAAATAAAAACTAAAATCAAAATGAGGTACCACTGAACTCTTACCAGATAAGCTAAAATTAGGCTCATAATATCAAATGTTGGCTAGCAAGTGGAACAACTCTTATTGGGAGAAGAGTAAGTTGGCACAACTGTTTTGGAGAATCATTTGTCACTATAGTTGACCCTTCAACTTGGGGATAATCTGCACATAGCTTACAACTGGCCCTCTGTATCCATGGTCTCAGCTAGGGCTTTAACACACCACGGGCTGCACGGCACTGCAGGAGTTACTACTGGAAAATGTCTGCATGTGAGTGGACCTTCACAGTTTGCCCCACGCTGTCCAAGGGTCAGCTGCATCTACTATGCATTCATAACCCAATGATTCTGCTCTGAGGTATTCACCAAAGGACAGTGTACACACATGCACCAAAAGATATGTACTAGAATGTTCACAGTAGTGTCACTCACGATAGCCCTGATCTCAAAACCGCCCAAACGCCCATCAACAGAATAAACAATGAAATCATGGGATAGCCATACAAGGGACTACTGTACCTCAATGAAGTACTCGCTACTGCTTCAAGCGACATGAATGAATCTCATAACGAGGATGCTGAATGAGGAGACCCCGGTTTGATCCCTGGGTCAGGAAGATCCCCTGGAGAAGGAAATGGCAATCCACTCCAGTATTCTTGCCTTGAGGATCCCACAGACAGAGGAGCCTGGCGGGCCACAGCCCATGTGGTCACAATGAATCAGACACAACTGAGTAACCAACACTTTCACTTTCAGAAGCCTAACAATAAACAAAACTGGTCTGTGTTGGTCTTCCAGCATGGAAGTAACAGGCATGAAACATGAGGGAAACTGCTGTGTTGTTTGAAAGGTGTGTCCTACATCTTTATGCAGGATTTGGCTACCTGGAGTATACATCTAGCTGTCTGACCTTATTTGTGTGTTTTACCACATAAAAGTTAAAGTACATAATTAAAGTACCTCAATTAAAGAAAGAAACTGAAACAAAAAAAAAATCAACAAATAAGATAATTATCTAAATGATTTCCTCACTGAAATAGGAATAGTAAAATAACCTTCAAGACCAACTGAGCGAGCATGCTCGTCGGCAATGGGTGTAAGTTGCGCAAAGTACATGATTAAGTTGATCAGTTGGTTTACTGCTCAGCTAAATACTGCTAATGTATTCTAAAATTCTGTCCACGTCCTAGGCTATTTATTTTATATTCAAAGCTGGCTGAAGACTGAAAGCATAAGGAATACTAAAGTAAATGCTTTTAGAAATAAAAATGATGAAAACTCTGAACATTTTCTTCACTATTGGATCTATAAATTGCATCCATCTGACTACAATTCTTCTCAGGCATAGCAAGATGTCACAGTAAGCCAGAGAACTCCAAATATCAATGTTAGAAACAGAATATAACTATGACTACATTCAACATGGCTTTTTATCTATTAGATATGAAAATACTCCCCCCCAGATATATGTCATATGTGGGGAAGTGTTTGCAACTGGAAGCCTTAAACCCTGTTATTTAGAAACTACATGTGCAAATATCTGAATAAACCATTATTATTTTTAAAGCACAATATCCAAGATATCCAAAATAAGGCAGAGGAAAGCAGCTAATGGTTCACATTATGTACTTTAATGTGTAACTAAATTTCAACCTGCATTTTAATGTATATCCAGTCATCAACTAATCTGTCAACAAAGTAAGCATCTTCTTACATAATTTAAGCAGCAGGGACAATTCAAGCATGGACACATATTTGAAGAACACAGAACTCTCATCTATCTAAGAAACAAAGGTCTTCAAACATAAAACTTGCATTTTATCTTTAGAGACAGCTGAAATCTACAACCTCTGCATTAAAAAACAGCTCCATCTATTGTACTTGAAAAGACTAAATTGAGTCAATTACTCAGAAATACGCAAGTTATTTGAACTGTTATCTATATTTACGTCAAATTATAGGATATTTCTTTTCAGCATCCCCTCATTTCAGCATTCTTGGCAAAAACGTTGATGAATGGAAATTCGTATGTTTTTGGTACACAGTTAAAGTTCAATTACAAGTATTTTTTTTAAAGTTACCTCTGACTGAAGAACATTTAAAGATGCATCAAAGCTAGGTAGAGCTAAGATTTTTTAAGAAACCTTGAGATCTTAAAATATTTATTTCCAAATCACTAAACACAAACAGCACCAAATAAAACGAAAAAACAGAAACAGGGTGCATCTCCAGAAAGTTCAGGTTATCAGACCAGCAGAATGAGCTTTTCTTCCCTCAGCAATAAACAGCCCAGGCAATGAGTGCCATCAGTTATGCGCGGCAGGTTGCAACTGGTTGGTTCAACAGGGCGTTTAAGTTTGACTGGTGATGTCTATTAGAAAGGATTTTTCATCGGAACTGGGAGAAGTTAACAGGTGACCGATGGCAGAGGCAGAACGAAACAAATGCACAGTGAAGGAAGGAGCTGGAAACCCTCAATAACGGCAGAGATCATGGTGCTCAAGGGCAGCCAGTGGAGAATGATGAGCTCCAGGGATGCTGGCAGGCTTCAACCCAACAGGAAAGTGAAAGAAGTTAGAAATGGTTGTAAGAGGCCACTGTGGGAGCGAGGGAGAAAGGACGGTCAGCAAAAGTTGTCAAGAGTCTCTAAAGTAATCAAGTTTGAGATGAGAGGCTGTACCAACAGGTCTGGAACAGTACTGATTACAGGGGACAGGCAGGGTGAGAATTATTGGATGCGAGAAAACTGGTCCCTTCATTTTCATTCCTGCTACAAAACTCCTTTAATTTCCAAAACAACTCACGCCTGAGCTATGCAAGTCTCCTAACTGGTCCTACCTCCAATTTCTTGCCCCGCTATTCTATCCTCTACGTCATGTCCACAACAGTTATCCTAAAACCCTGCACATGGTCCTCTCCCCACCCCCACAAATCACTACCTTAGAAACATAAACGGCAGCTCTACACCCACTGGGGCTTCCCCGGTGGCTCAGTGGCTAAGAACCCGCCTGCCAGTGCAGGAGATGTGAGTTCAATCCCTGCATCGGGAAGATCCCTTGTAGAAGGAAATAGCACCCCACTCGAGTATGCTTGCCGGGGAAATCCTATGGACAGAGGAGCCTCGCGGAGTATAGTCCATGGGGTCGCAAAGAGTTGGATATGCCTTAGCAACTCAAGAACAACAACAATTACAACCACTAGATAAAGGCTAAGACTTAAGGCCACAGCTTGGTCATTGGCTAAAATCAAGATGGAGTCTACACGGGGAAGAGAACTGGATGTATACTTAGGGTACCTAGAAAAAGTCCCAGCTGTGCTCCCTAAGACATGTCACGTGACCTCTCTCAGCCTCAGGTCCTCCCCCGCTTTCTTTCTCCTTTAAATTTGGCTGTGCCATGCGGCATGCAGGATCTTAGTTCCCTGGCCAGGCATTGAACCCGCGCCCTCCGCACTGGAAGCTCAGAGTCCAGCCACTAGACTGCCAGGCAAGTCTCCCTCTTGGTCCTCACTTGTGAAACAAACATTACTGATCCTTAGGTATGTAGTATGGGAGAAGATGGTGATGACTTTACTAATAACAGCTTAGCACCCATAGAGGGCTTAGTAGGCGCCAGACACTGTGCTAAGCAGTTTACATGAATTATCCATTGAAGCATTATGGATACTGTAAAATACTACAAAATGCTAATTATTCTTTTCTAAGTTCTCTCAAACCATCTGTTAGTAAGTCAGTTTTAGAATTTTAATTGTGGTGATATAGTTGTAAAAAAGTATAAAAATTGTTACATGGTATCTTATTTCTTATCTCCAGCTTCCATTCCCCAGCAGGATGGTCTTCTACAATAAAGGCCATTAGCTTTTATTGGTACAACGTGAGAACAGGCTAGATATTAATATCAAATTAGTCTGCTACTACTATCAAATTGCCTCTAATATCAAAAGCTCACAGTTTACCATCTTCTCCAGACAGAAGTATCTTTCCTTTCTCTATTCATCTTCTTGCTTCAAACACTGCTGAGTCAAGTCACTAGATATCAACCACGGCTCTGACGAGATCGGCGTGTTCAGGGTGGTATGGCCGTGGGCTGGACCATGGCTCTGAAGCCTTACAGAACAGTGTGGTATAATAAAAAAGAAAATGGAACAGAACTGAAGAGAATGAGGAGAACCGAGTTCTCGTTTCTGCCTTAAACCAGCTGTGCCATCTTTGAAGTTAGATCTGGGACCTCAGGAAAGCAAGGGTCAGGAATGTTTTTATGTAGCTGTTTCTCCAGTACTGGAATCAATTCTTGACACCTACAGTCCTACAAAACAGAATGACTTAATGAAGTGATGATCTGCAAATATGACAGCTTTCGCATGGAGCCCCTCGTGAAAATGTCACAGAAACAAAAATGCAAACACGTCCATGGCTGCTGCTGTTGTTTCAGTCGCTCAGTCATGTTCGACTCTTTGTGACCCCGTGGACTGTTGCCCGCCAGGCTCTTCTGTCCATGGAATTCTCCAGGCAAGAGTACTGGAGTGGGTTGCCATTTCCTTCTCCAGGGGATCTTCCTGACCACGGATCGAACCTGCGTCTCCTGCCTTGCAGGCAGATTCTTCACCACTGAGCCACCAGGAAAGCCACATCCATGGCCCCCAGGCTGAGAAAGCATCTTCGATGTACTTTATCCAGAATGCTTTATTTTTCTTTATCCTATACCATGCTTTCCACTAGATGCCAAAATGCTCAAAACTGATTTGCAGCAAAAAGGCTCTCCAGATATTTGGAAGAAAAATGGTCAAAATCCATAACGTAATGAACTAAAGGAACATTTATTTATAATTCAACAAATACTTTCTTTGTACCAAGTGCTAGATATCAAAATTGAAGCAGACTACCACCAAATCAATACATGGGAAAAGCTCTTATTCTTAAGACAGATTAGATGGTGTATGTCAACTACTTTTATAAACAATATACACTGTGGGCAGAGTACAGGGGGGGTCCAGTAAAATTATTATTATTACAAGCAGTCGCAAAACATATACATGTAGACTTAGATTTTTCTGCTGAAACTAAACTTTAATATGTTATAATCTAATAAAATTAAATAGGATCTTCAATTCAGTTCAGTTGTTCAGTCGTATCCGACTGCAACCCCATGAACCGCAGCATGCCAGGCCTCCCTGTCCATCACCAACTCCTGGAGTCCACCCAAACCCGTGTTCAAGAAAGTGATGCCATCTCATCCTCTGTCGTCCCCTTCTCCTCCTGCCCTCAATCTTTCCCAGCATCAAGGTCTTTTCCAGTGAGTCAGCTCTTCACATCAGGTGGCCAAATATTGGAGTTTCAGCTTTAGCATCAGTCCTTCCAAAGAACACCCAGGACTGGTCTCCTTTAGGATGGACTGGTTGGATCTCCTTGCAGTCCAAGGGACTCTCAAGAGTCTTCCCCAACATCACAGCTCAAAAGCATCAATTCTTCAGCATTCAGCTTTCTTCAGTCCAACTCTCACATCCATACATGACCACAGGAAAAACCATAGCCTTGACTAGACGGACCTTTGTTGGCAAAGTAATGTCTCTGCTTTTTAATATGCTATATAGGTTGGTCATAACTTTCCTTCCAAGGAGTAAGCGTCTTTTAATTTCATGGCTGCAGTCACCATCTGCAGTGATTTTGGAGCCCAGAAAAATAAAGTCAGCCCCTGTTTCCACTGTTTCCCCATCTATCTGCCAACACGTGATGGGACCGGATGCCATGATCTTAGTTTTCTGAATGTTGAGCTTTAAGCCAGCTTTTTCACTCTCCTCTTTCACTTTCATCAAGAGGGTCTTTGGTTGTTCTTCGCTTTCTGCCATAAGGGTGGTGTCATCTGCATATCTGAGGTTATTGATATCTCTTCCGGCAATCTTGATTCCAGCTTGTAAGTGTGGTTAGTCATGTGTGGTTAAGAACAGTAAAATGACACAGGGCAGATAAAATGTGAAGGCAAATGGTGAGTGCCTGCATCAGTCTGCCACCTTTTAATAGCTACAATACATTCATCCATTCACTTACCACTCATCCTCAATATTCTTTAAAGATCTTCACAGAGAGAAATCCAAAGGATCAATGAGACTCTTTTATCAAAATAATTTATAAAATATCAACATGTTCATCTAAAAATGTTTTACTGTTTCAGATAACTATTGCTGTATAAAAAACTACCCCAAAACTAATGGATTAACATAACCATTTTACTGTATTTCATAGTGGTGTGAGTCAGGAATTTGGGGAGCATTCAGTTGGGTGATTCTTCTGCTCCATGTGGTACTGACTGGGCTCATTCAGTGGTGCTCAGCTAGGGCTGGGCTGGGCGGACAATCAACGCTGGCTGCACCCTAGGCCTGGCCCGTCGGTGGGCACAGCTGGATGGGCAGCTCCCTCTCTCTCTCCATACGGTCTCAGGGCCTTTTCAGGGCAGCTGGACTTCTCACATGGCAGCTCAGGGCTCCAAAAGACCATGGTGGAAGGTGCACAGTCCTTGTAGAGACTAGGCCCCAAACTTGCTTAGCATCACTTCCACCATCTTTCTTGGTCAAAGCAGTTACGGGCCAGCTGAGAGTCAAGGGGAGGGGAGATAGATCCTACCTCTTTCTGAAAGTCATGTCCAACAATCCACAGCCATCTTCAGTCTAGGATGTTTTGTAAAGAAGATGTCATTCTTTAAACTGAATTTCCAGTTCATGAGGATCTGCTGCCCCAAGTTAAGAAATATAATACAGAAGGATGGTGGCCAAGTCAAAGAAAGAAACTGTTTATACAGACTGGGTATTTCAAAAATACATGTGAAAAACCGGGCTGCAATTGTCATGATTCTAAAAACAGAGAACTTAAGGTAAGAGTCTAGAGGGACTATATAATTTACTGCCAAGAGATGCTTTTGAGAGGGAAAGGGACACTGTAAACAAATATGCCAAGGCAACAGGCATAAACCTGAACCATCCTGGGTAAAGAGGCACTGGGTCACCTTTGGAGAAAAGGGAACAGATGAAAGTGGTGGTACTCATTCAAAGGGAAATATTCATGGGATTGTTAGAAGCCAATCAGTATGGCGTACAAAAGTTTTCAGTTCAGTTCAGTCGCTTAGTCGTATCCGACTCTTTGCAACCCCATGGACCACACCACACCAGGCCTCCCTGTCCATCACCAACTACCGGAGTTCACTCAAACTCATGTCCATTGAGTCGGTGATGCCATCGAACCACCTCATCCTCTGTCGTCCCCTTCCCCTCCGAAAGCTTTAGGATTTATGATTCCCACAGCATGTGCTGATGGCAGCAACAGAACCACCCGCCTTCCCCAAACAGTCCTTCCTCCATAAACGTCCAACTATTTCATTTAGTAAAACCAGATGATGTGCTCAGGATGCCCTGAGGAATAAACATCAAGAGTGGCCTTTTCAAATGGATGTAGCTCTGGGAGGCGTCCTACCTACCACCCGACGGTGTTTACATCCTTCCCCTCTGAAGGCGGCAGTATGCCAAACTGGTTAATGGCTGTTTGAGAGCAAGAACAGGTAGAGTTCATGCAAGCATTACAGCTCCTTAACATAACGCCACTGAAACAAGTTCTGTGTCATTAGTATTATGCGTAAACTGATACATCATCGAGATGTTATTTTCTCATCTCTAGCTCCTCTAAAATAAAACTTAAAAATCACCTTAACTTTCTAGTTAGTGTTCATGTAGTATGCACTTATCTTAACAGGGAGCATCTAGCCCCTCATTATGCGAACAGGACTGATGGTCAAAGTTTGTTTGGCTCACAAAGCAGAAGAAAAAGCATTCTGAGTACACGTGGGTCGTCTGGGTAAGGAGGAGATTATATCTCAGTATAGTTTTGGAGGAGGAAATGGAAACCCACTCCAGTATTCTTGCCTGGTGCCTGGGAAATCCCATGGACAGAGGATCCTGGCAGGCTACAGTTTATGGGGTCTCAAAGAGTCGGATACAACTTAGAGGCTGAACAAAAATAGTTTTATGTATATCATGTTTGGAAATTTCAGTTTTACTAAATGCAAAGACCAAAAAAAAAAAAAAAACCACCTGATATGATGATAAAGCTTATCCTTTGTTTCTCAATCTATATTAAACTATCCCTGATAATGAACTTTTATTTTTAAGTGAACTTTTATCTTTAACTTATCTCCCAGCTATCATCCCTGGGTCCTAGCTAACCTACTCTATTTTCTCTCAATTATCCCTAAATCAGTTTGCTTTTTAAATGCTTTCTAAGACAACAATTCTGCTCAAACCATTCAACAACCAAATACCAACAGCAAGGTTTAAGATTTCATTTCCAGGGAGGATTAAGATGTACTAAATAAAGCGAATACACAACTGTTGACATTAGACTTAGAGAGAAATTTTTGAGTCGGAATGCATCTTTAGAAAAGGTGAGAGAAATAGGTGAGGGGGATTAAGAGGCAAAGACTTCCCAGTTACAAAATATGATTCAGAGGCATGAAAATATATAGTATACACGGCTGTACAGGGGAATAGCATAATAATAATGTAAACTCTTTGTATGATGACAGATGGTAACAGGGCTTATCACGGTGGTCATTTTGCAAATGTGTAGAAATATCGCATCACTATGTTGTGCACCAGGAACCCACAGAGCATTGTAGGCCAATTATGCTTCAAAAACAAAAACAGAAAAACAAACTCACAGAAAAAGAGAACAGATCTGTGGTTACCAGAAGCAGGGGTGTGTGGGGGCTGGGGGAGGAACTGGATGAAGGAGTCAAGATGCACTAATTTCCAGTTCTAAGTAAGTAAGTTCTAAGGATATAATGTACAACAGGAGTAAATATAATTAACACTGCTGTATGTTATCAATGAAAGTTGTTAAGAGAGTAAATTCTAAAAGTCTCACCACAAGGAAAAAAAGATTTTTTCCTGTTTCTTTAATGTTGCATCTGTATGAGATGATGAATGTTCACTGAACCTCCTGTGATAATCATTTCACGATGTACCTGAGTCAAATCATTATGCCGTACACTTTAAACTTACATAGTGCTGTGGGTGAGTTTCAGCTCAGTAAAATAGAAGGGGGAAAAAAGTTGTACCCCCCAAAAACTTCCTTAGAAAAAGCGGTCTAGTAAAAGCAATGTTTTTGGTGGAATAATACTTTATAACTTAGAAATAAAACTGTTCCAAAAAAAAAATGTATTCTGTCTCTCTCTACATATATAATAAACTCAACACTGTCAAACATATATTCATTTGTAGTACATGTTGACACACCAGATGGACGAAGATAGAATCTTGTACTTATTCTGCATAACGCCCAGGGCAATGTTATGCAAATGAAATGCTTTAAACCATAGTATTTGATGTTGACAGTGATGACTTTTATGCAAAGACAAGACTTCTAGAATCAATTTATTAAAAACCTCTGTCAACATATTTCCTTTCATTGCCCCCTCCTTCTCTCTCTCTATATATATACACACATATATACAGATGTAGTTATATGTGACCAGCCATAAACACTATTAAAATTATTTCTACCCCATGCACAGTTTTGGCTTTCACACAAGGTCTATTATCATTGATTGTCAACTTTTTAAAAAAGAAATGTTATTTAACAAATACTATATGTCTGATCACTTCCTATGAAGTATTTTTACATTTTACATATATGTACTAAAAAAAAAAATGGAGAAGGATATGGCACCCCACTCCAGTATTCTTGCCTGGAGATTCCATGGACAGAGAAGCCTGGCAGGCTACAGTCCATGGGGTCGCAAAGAGTCGGACACGACTGAGTGACAAACACACACACACAAATCACAATTCTTTGTGAGTCCAAAATCATACTGTCACCATTTATAGGCAATAGAGTCTTGTGGAAGACAAACACAAAGCACTCAGGCCTATAAGGTCTGTAACACACACTGGATGAGCACTTCAGACATGGAGGAGAAAGCAGCAGAGAAATGGAAATGCAATACTAGATTGTGCTGTGTGCTAAGTCGCTTCAGTCGTGAAGCTGAAGCTCCAATACTTTGGCCACCTGATGCAAAGAAATGACTCAATGGAAAAGACCATGATGCTGGGAGAGATTGAAGGCAGGAGGAGAAGGGGACGACAGAGGATGAGATGGTTAGATGGCCTCACTGACTCAATGGACATGAGTTTGAGCAAGCTCTGGGAGTTGGTGATGGACAGGGAAGCCTGGTGTGCTGCAATCCATGGGGTCACAAAGAGTCAGATGTGACTGAGGAACTGAATCAAAGCAAAGAAAGTTTACATTCATTACCTCATCAGTTATTTTATTATAGCNAGCTCTGGGAGTTGGTGATGGACAGGGAAGCCTGGTGTGCTGCAATCCATGGGGTCACAAAGAGTCAGATGTGACTGAGGAACTGAATCAAAGCAAAGAAAGTTTACATTCATTACCTCATCAGTTATTTTATTATAGCTATATTCCAGATGAGGAAGTTGAGATTCAGAGAATGCTAACTTGCTCCTCATAACATAACCAGTAAGTATTGAAGCTCAGCTTTAACCAGATTAACCCTTATGGTCTTCATAGGTAAAATCTGATCATTACATACGATAAAATTAAAAACAGAATTAGTTTTTAATTCAGTAAAATTAACATCTACAATAAACACAGTGTATTTGTTATATTCATTGGAAACCTAAGAACACATGTATTTAGAATTAAGAACAAAATAAAAATTTCCACCCAAAATGCGAGAAAAACACTCTAAGGCTTCATTTGCAGAAAGATGTAAAGACATCTGGTAAGAAGAAAATATTAAGATGTACTGAATTATTAACAGGATGTAGGATTTCCACATTTGAATTATTAATTTTTAAGGGCTGTTCCAAGAAAAGCATGAAAAACAACCCTTAAGTGTTTTAAGTAAAGGTTTATAATGTTTCTCTGGGGTAATTTTACTAAGTGATTTTAAGATAGCTATAATTATGGTCATCTTCATCTATTTTTACTATCTTAAAGGCAGAGCTGAATCAATATTATCTTGGAGAGATGCAGCAAGCCTCTTCTAAAGATCGGTCTCCCCAGCAACCTGTTGTGGTAATGAACATGCATTCCNGGGGGCAGGAGGAGAGGGGATGACAGAGGATGAGATGGCCGGATGGCATCACTGACTAGATGGAGGTGAGTTTGAGTGAACTCCGGGAGTTGGTGGTGGACAGAGAGGCTTGGCCTGCTGCGATTCATGGGGTAGCAAAGAGTCGGACATGACTGAGCGACTGAACTGAACTAAAATGATCTTATGTGAATGAGCAGAGATAGTAAACACGAAATTATTGTTAGCATGGAGAAAAGAAATCTCTTTATATGCTGTTGGTGTAATGTAGATTCAATTTCTTTTTCCTTTTTTTTTTTAAATTTTTATTTTTACTTTATTTTGCTTTACAATACTATATTGGTTTTGGCATACATTGACATGAATCTGCCATGGGTGTACATGAGCTCTCAAACATGAATCCCCCTCCCCACTCCCAGCCCACATCATCCCCCTGGATCATCTCCGTGCACTAGCACCAAGCATCGTGCATCCTGCATCAAACATAGACTGATGATTCGTTTTTAACATGATAGTATATATGTTTCAATGCCATTCTCCCAAATCATCCCACCCTCTCCCTCTCCCTCAGAGTCCAAAAGTCCGCTCTACACAATGGTGTCTCTTTTGCTATCTCGTATACAGGGTCATCATTATACCACCCTTCTAAATTCCATATATATGTGTTAGTATACTNCTTTGCATATTAATATTTAGCCTTACCTCCTCTCACACGTTATATAAATTCCTGGTTTAGCTAATCTGATCTACCTAACAGTCAACAAACAGGAACTAAAATGCCTCTTGATGAAGGTGAAAGAGGAGAGTGAAAAGATGTCTTAAAACTCAACATTCAAAAAACTAAGATCATGGCATCTGGTCCCATCACTTGATGGCAAATAGATGGGGAAAAATGGAAACAGAAACGGACTTTATTTTGGGCTCCAAAATCACTGTGGACTGTGACTACAGCCATGAAATCAAAACATGCTTGTTCCTTGGAAGGAAACCTATGACAAACCTAGACGGCATATTAAAAAGCAGAGATATTACTTTATCAACAAAGGTCCATCTAGTCAAAGCTATGGTTTGGATGTGAGAGACATGTACAGATGTGAGAGCTGGACTATAAAGAAGGTTGAGCGTCTAAAAATTGATGCTTTTGAACTGTGGTGCTGGAGAAGACTTTTGAGAGTCCCTTGGACTGCAAGGATATCTAATCGGCCAATCCTAAAGGAAATCAGTCCTGAATATTCACTGGAAGGACTGATGCTAAAGCTGAAGCTCCAATACTTTGGCCATGTGATGCAAAGAGCTGAGTCATTGGAAAAGACCCTGATGCTGGGAAAGGCTGAAGGCAGGAGAAGGGAATGACNAAAGGAAATCAGTCCTGAATATTCACTGGAAGGACTGATGCTAAAGCTGAAGCTCCAATACTTTGGCCATGTGATGCAAAGAGCTGAGTCATTGGAAAAGACCCTGATGCTGGGAAAGGCTGAAGGCAGGAGAAGGGAATGACAGAAGATGGGATGGTTGGACGGCACTGCCGATTCAATGGACATGAGTTTGAGCAAACTATGGGAGATATCGAAGGACAGGGAAGCCTGGCATGCTGCAGTCCATGGGGTCGCAAAGAGTTGGACACGACTGAGGACCTGAGCAAAACCCCCTATGCATTTCCCATGCTGTGTTCTCCATCTGGATGACATCACGTTCCTAATTCGTTAAGGTTCTTATTAAACTACCTCTTTTCTGGTTGCCCTAAGCAGATAGAAGTATTCTCTTAGAATGTTAAGAGTTGAAGGGAGACTGTCTACTCCAGCTACAAAATGGGCTTTAAAGAATCACCTCCTCTCTCTGTAAAATTCAAATGCTTGGGGAAACTGAGGCCACTAATGTAATTCTTTCTTTGAACACTGAATTTTTTCAACATATTTTTCTTGATTGTTTCCTAAATGCCAGGAGCTGTGCTAGCCACATGGGATTAGCGTTTAATAAGAAAGACTGACTGTACTTAAGTATCACCCAAATATTTAAACTTTGATGAGCACTACCAGAAGAGGGGAAGCACAGGGTACCACTGATGTCTGAAATTATGTGTAGTTGAGGGAAGGGGCAAGGCATGAAGTCAGTATAGTGTGGGAAGACGGGAAGGAGGAAATTCAATTTGGGAAGATGAGGAAGGCTTCCCTGAGGGGGAAATCTTTTATGTGTGTGTTACTCACTCAATCATATCCGACTCTTTGCTACCCCACGGACTGTAGCCTGCCAGGTTCCTCTGTCTTTGGAATTCTCCAAGCAAGAATATTAGAGTGGGTAGCCATTTCCTCCTCCAGGGGGATCTTCCTAACCCAGGGATGGAACCCGGGTCTCCTGCATTGCAGGCAGATTCTTTACTGTCTGAGCCACCAGGAGATGCAGATTCAATCCCTGGGTCGGGAAGATCTCATGGAGAATGAAATGGCAACCCACTCCAGTATTTCTGCCTGGGAAACCCCATGGACAGCGGGGCCTGGTAGGCTACAGTCCATAGGGTTGCAAAGAGTTGGATATGACTCCGTGACTAAAAAACTGCAACAGCGAAGAGGAAAATTTAACTCTGCAAAAGGCAGGGGATTTCTACATGTAGAAGGAATGCCCAGAAGACAGGCAATTTTGCAGAACTAAAAGGAACTAAAAGGAGGTCTGGGTACTCAAATGCAAGGGGCAAGGAAGGTTGCCAGAGGTGAAGCTGGAAAGGCCAGGAAGGATGAGAGCATGCTGAGCCTGGTCACGGGGAGGATTTCTGGCCATTATCTTAAGATAAGCCTTGGAGAGCATGTTCCAAGATACTTCAAGTCAGGACCACAGCTTACCCTGGGAGGAATGCGACAAGCACCCATGACATTAGAAAGAATTCGAGTTTTATTTCAACTGAAATATATCCTATATCCCCGCCACTCTTCCCTATGTGTTTGATCTCATCCAAAGTCAATTTCAAAAAAAGAAAGCACAGGAATTTAGAAAAACCACCATTTAGTCGGCCCCCTAGGCTTGGATAGGAAGTTGCGTATGCACTTTCCAAATGTCCTGTGCTTTTCCAAAGTTGCTTTATGCCACTTTGCGTTTACAAAAGACCTCTGTTAGTACCTGTTTTTAATAACCAAAAGAAATCAGGTGACTTTTGCTTTTGAAAGTGAAAAATGAAAATGGCATTCAGCATTTGGTGTGATGTGAGCAGCTGAGAAGTAGCACTACCCTATCAAGGAGAGAGGCACCCCCAAGCTCCCTCCCGAGGAACCACACTCAGCATCTCAGCATCAAGCTGCCACAGATTTGAACTGTGTCTGTGCACATCTGAGCTTTACCTAGATTTCTTTGTGTGTATCTGTAAGCACGATGTGTCCTAAGGTAACCACTTCTTCGCTTTATACCTTAAGAAAGGTTTCACAGGAATGCTTAGGAAAGGTTTCACAGGAATGCTCTCCTTTCAGATGGGGCATGGGAAATCTGTGTATGAATATCCATGAAACTATGACTACTTTTTTTCCAGGAGTCATGTATCGATGTGAGAGTTGGACTATAAAGAAAGCTGAGCACTGAAGAACTGATGCTTTTGAACTGTGGTGTTGGAGAAGACTCTTTTGAGTCCCTTGGACTGCAAGGAGATCCAACCAGCCCATCCTAAAGGAAATCAGTCCTGAATATTCATTGGAAGGACTGATGCTGAAGCTGAAACTCCAATACTTTGGCCACCTGATGCAAAGAACTGACTCATTGGAAAAGACCCTAATGCTGGGAAAGATTGAGGGCAGGAGGAGAAGGGGAC
>SJYV01015106.1:423015-443716 GCA_006410875.1 Neotragus pygmaeus
GTCATGTATCGATGTGAGAGTTGGACTATAAAGAAAGCTGAGCACTGAAGAACTGATGCTTTTGAACTGTGGTGTTGGAGAAGACTCTTTTGAGTCCCTTGGACTGCAAGGAGATCCAACCAGCCCATCCTAAAGGAAATCAGTCCTGAATATTCATTGGAAGGACTGATGCTGAAGCTGAAACTCCAATACTTTGGCCACCTGATGCAAAGAACTGACTCATTGGAAAAGACCCTAATGCTGGGAAAGATTGAGGGCAGGAGGAGAAGGGGACGACAGAGGATGAGATGGTTGGATGGCATCACTGATGCAATAGATATGATTTTGAGTAGGCTCCAGGAGTTGGTGATGGACAGGGAGGCCTGGTGTGCTGCAATCCATGGGGTCGCAAAGAGTCGGACACAACTGAGCGACTAAACTGGACTGATAGACACTTTTATATTTTCTAGTAGCAACACTCAATACAAGAACAATTCAGTGATATGTTCCATTTCACTGTTGCCCACGCATAGATGCTACAGTAAAAGTTACATGTTCTTTCTGTGGCCTTTTCCTGCAAGATCCTTAATAAGCGAAAATATTTTTAAAAAATACCAACAAAATTTTTCCAAGGACTGTTTTAATCACTATCACTTTTTTAGTATCATCTTGGGCTTCCCTTGGTGGCTCAGATGGTAAAGAATCTGTCTGCAATGGCAGGAGACCCGGGTTCAATCCCTGGGTCAGGTTGATTCCCCTGGAGAAGGGAATGGCTCCCCACTCCAGTATTCTTGTCTGGGAGAGCCCATGGATAGAGGAGCCTGGGGGGGCTACAATCTATGGGGAAGCAGAGTCAGACATAACTGAGTGACTAACACTTTACTAGTCTACACTAGGTAATGAATTTCAAAATGCAGCCACAAATTTATTTCCTCTAAAATAACATTTTAAGCAGACTAGACAAAGTTAAATAACAGCTGGCATTTTTATGTTCAAGGTATTGCGCTGGACACCTTAAAATGTATTACCTCACTTAATACTAATAAAGACTCTGAGAGGTGCATGCCCGTGTGTGTGTTAGTCGCTTAGTGGTGTCCAGCTCTTTGCGACCCCATGGGCTGTAGCCTACCAGGCTCCTCTGTCCATGGGATTCTCCAGGCAGAAATACTGGAGAGGGTTGCCATTTCCTTCTCCAGGGGATCTTCCTGACCCAGGGATCGAACCTGGGTCTCCAGCACTGCAGGCAGATTCTTTGAGAGGTACGTGCCATACTCTTAATTCACAACATGGAAGCTGAAGCTTAGAGAAGCAAGTGTTTTCCCAAAATATTTAGACCTGCACTGTCCCATATTTTAGCCTTGGAGTCAGCTGTGGCTGCCGAGCAACTGAAATACAGCAATAATACTGTATAAATACTGAAATGTGCAGTAAGTATAAACAGAACCCCAAGTTTTGAAAATTTAGTATGCAAAAAAAAATGATGGAAATACCTCAATTTCTGAATACTCATTAGATGTTGATGATATTTTAGAGTGGGTTAAAGTTATTATTAAAATTAATTTTACCTGCTTCACATTAAAAAAAAATTCAGCTACTAGACATTTCAAAACTACACATGTGGCCCACAATTATATTTGAATTGAACAATACTGCCGTAGACGAAAGGCTGCATAATTGAATTTGTCAGTAAATGCCAAGTTCAAAGGCAGCCTGGTGTAGAGGAAGAGAAGAGTACATGGATTCATGCAGATTTGGTTTAAATATCCTCTCCACCAGTGACTAGTTTCACTTATGTCAGCATTATGGTGATATTAAACATCCTCAAACAACTGTTGTATGTAATATGTAAAGCAGCTAACTGGCAGAGGGGAAAGAACAACTACAAATACCTCCTACAGCAACTGCTTAAAAATTGATCCTCAAAAAGAATAGAAAATGCACTTATTTGAAAATCACATTTTATTCTTTAAGTGGGAAAAGTTAAAAAATCAATACACTGAATGCCTGCTCTAGCATATTTACATAATATATACTGTATTATAATATAAATAAAATACACAGATTCTTTCTTTCAATATTGTTTAAAATATGCTATAGGCTGGGAGGCCAGATAATGAGGTTAGGGTGAGGTAAAAAAAAATATCAGGACACAGATAGGCCCAAGTGGTTCTTACGGACCATTATCTTGAGCTTATGAACTCCACGTCAGCTGATTTTTTTCAACCTTTTACAACAGGAACTGAGATGAGTGAGTAAAATGACATCAGGGCAAGGAGAGTTTTACTTTTTTTCTTCCTGGGTCATACTGCAAACAAATAAATGGTTCCAGTACACTAAGTTCAGACTAACTCATTATTGGTGATCTCAAATATACCAAAAGAAACTACAAAGTCATGTGAACGATACTATCCAATGACATTTGGCCCTATTCTGTCCCCTAGGCTTCTGTCAAGAAGCTTGCACTGGGCACGTGACTTTATCAATGTATGTATTATCATATATATGTAAATACAAAGAGTGGAGCAGTTGGGGCATTTACTTTAATGTGATATATGTATACAGCCTAAGATTGACATGTGACAATGTGTTTGATTGCCCTGTTCTATAGGGATTTTTGTTGTTGTTGTTAATAGTCCAGGGGAAGTGTTAAAGATTTGAGTCACTTAAATGTAGCCTCTTAATATCATATACTTTAACACCAAAAGTATTCCTATGTTAACTATAGAAATTAACTTTAAGAAACTGATACTGAAGAAGAAAAAAAAAAAGCTATCAGATTCACAGATCTTAGAACACCATCAGAGACCATAAAAATATTCACTTTATTCTGGTTTGAAATTTAATGGAAGAAGTAATATACAAAATTTTAATTTACCTATTAAAGTGCATATTCAATGAGTTAAAGGTAGGGGGGTGCTTCAGGAGAGGGCTTCCCCTTTGATCTCATATGTGGCATCAAAAATCTGCTTCTTGTAATGAATTTTTGAACAACCCCTGAGGGCACATGACTTGGTATTTGCTCTTTCAAAATGAGCTGATTCAACTTGGCTAAAAAATGAGTTTACATCTACAGTACACTTACAACTAGCTTTCAGCCAATGTCTATTAATTTAGGGTTATAGGTAGAATTGGGTAAGAAAAACAAAATTACACTAGATCAAAATTATTAGCAATTATTAATAATAAGAATCAGGCAAACCAGTAATGTGCACTTAACCAGTAATTAGAAAAATTTGCCAAAACTTGGAACTGAGACATTGCATTTCTGATTCTTGAAATTATAGGAAAAAATATAATCAATTTAAGAGAATACAAATATCATAAGCCATTTAAGCTACCAGCCATATTTTCAAAATGCACAGTTTAGAGTAAAAGAGCTCCTATCAGGAAAGTGCTTATTTCCATTAACTTTACATTAACTAATATTTGAGTCACACCTTTGAAGAAACTTGCTTTATTTCCAGGAATCTCTCCCCCTCCCCCCTTTTCTTTCTCTTTTGTTTTTGAGAGGAATAAGGAAGCTAGACTAAAAAAAGAAAAAAAAAAGTTGCCACATTCTTTAATGTGAGTGGTATATTTGTGCTTCTATATACTAGAATATACTCTATCGATTCCACTGAGCCAAGTCCTCAAATAATATGATAATCTGTCTTTCAAGTTTCATCTTAATTGCAGAGTTCATTTCTGTTAAAACGCCCTGGCACCAGTCTTCTATGAAATGAGAAAGGTCTTTTTCCTTCGGACTTGACATGTTTACCAAGTATGTGTGAGCAATTTTTGCTGTCAACTAACTGCAAAGGTCTTTTTGTTGTTGAATCTGAAAATGTCTCCACTATACTTGCACAGCTGCCCTCTTCCCAGCAGAAACCAATCCGCCCCTCTCCCCTCTGCGAGTTTTAAACTTTCTTTGCTCTGGGGGTTCTGCACAAGCGCTACTAGTAACATCCAAGAGACAAAGAGCTCTGCTTGTGGGATGCCAAATTTGAGTTGTGAAACAAAGCACTCAAATTTGAGATTCAAGAGGATGAGGATGATGCTGGTAAAAAAAAAAAAAAAAATTATGATAAAGCGTATGATCCTAGAGCCGTCTCCCTAGACAGCTCCTCCAGCCCACAGCCACCCCAGAGCACGCGGGAGGGAGTTCTGATCCCTGAACAGGAGGGCTTGCGGGGCTCCCCACCGGCGAAGCCCGCTGCCCGCGCCCCCGGCCCTCTCACCGCTTTACTCGGATGATCTGGTCCCGCATGGGCTTGATGTCCTGGAAGCTCTGCTGGTTGACGAGGCTGTAGACGAGGATGAAGCCCTGGCCGTTCTTGATGTACAGGTCCCGCATGGACGCGAACTGCTCGGTGCCCGCTGTGTCCAGGATCTCCAGCACCGACGGCGACGAGTCCACCTCGATCTCCTTGCGGTAGAAGTCCTCGATGGTGGGGTCGTATTTCTCGATGAAGGTGCCGGTCACGAACTGCACGGTCAGGGCGGATTTGCCGACCCCGCCCGAGCCCAGCACCACCACTTTGTACTCGCGCATCGTCCCTCCGCGGCCGCCGCCGCCGCCGCCGCCCGCGACATAGACCTACGCCCGCCTAGCTGCGCGCCCGGACCCTGCGCCGGCGGCCGGCCCCGCCGACTCCCGCGGCCGCCCCCACCTCACGGCCGCCGCGGCCCCCCGGGCGCCGGCGGAGGCAAGCGCAGCCCTGGGCATAGGGGCCGAGCCAGGTTGCAAAGCGGCCCCGCGGGCGCCGGCAGGCACTGAAGGCGAGCGGGGAGCGGGAGGTAAGGAGCCGCCCGAGCCGCCCGAACCGCGGGCCCGCAGTGCCGCCCGCCCGGGCGCCCCGCCCCTCGCNTTGTAATAAATATTTTGGCTGTGTCTCATGCAAACTCATGTTTCCAATGAAAAGGTTTATATATGTAAATTATTTAAGAAATGTTAATCTGTGGACATACTTAGGTCATATGAACAACAATTAGCTCCAGGAATGAAACTGAAGAAGTCAGTTCTGCACTACACCCTGACAAGCTGAAAGGAGCTAAAATGGGCAGTTTATGGTGTTGTCAGGTTCTGATGATGGAGCGCAAAAGAAAGAAATCCACTTAAGATTATTGAGAAAGGAGACCGATCAATAGCATACATTACTAAGATTTTTATACTGAAATTGCAAAGTTTCATAGAGCTCAATGCCGCCTGGATATTATGACTGTAGACTGTTGTAAGCCTGGGGATTTTCTGTCTGGATACCTGTGACTGATAGGGTCGGGGTGGGGCGAAGTTTAGTGAGACATTTAACCATTGTTTGGTGAATCACGTGTGTATGGGAGTCAGTGTTAAGTAGGGAGTACTCCTCAATTACCTTGGCTTTCCAAAAGCGGAAATAGAGATACTCACGTCATTCAGGTCACCTTCCCATTTTGTTTTTCCACTGCACTCTGTTTCAGAAAAAGACTGAAGTACATTTCATACATATATATCAGAAAACCTTAAATATAAATGAACTATAGTGATAAATCTTCTAAATCCAGGAGTCAAATGAGATCTGTCCAAGAAACCTTAACATTATCTGTCCAAAAAAAGTATTTATAGAAACTGTGTTTCACACTGGAATACGCCAATATAAAAGCTTTCATCGTGGCATTCACACTTTGTCTGCTTCCTATGTGTGTATACGTATCTGTATGAGTGTGTGTTGGGAAGGAGGTGTGCACAGATCCTACTCAAGCCTCACCAACTAAGAATCTAGGGGACAGAAGGGTGGGCGGGCGTGTGTCTATTGGAAATACTATATATGTTGAACAAAATTCTGTAGATTATTCTGTCATGCCTTCATGGTGAAAACTAATGTAACAATATTAATTTTGCATTTTCTAAAGTAAAAATCGGGACTCCCTTAGTGGCCCAGTGGTTAGGACTCTGAGCTTCTACTGCAGGGGGCCTGTGTTTGATCCCTGGTAGGGGAATTAAGATCCTGCTTGTCACCTGGCATGGCCAAAAAAACCAAAAAATAAGAATTTGGGTAATGAAATAAAGCTTAATCTCTTTTAAAAAAATTAAGTAAAAATCATACTTTACACAGTGATCCTGAAAATTGCTTCTGAATATATTGAATAAGTAGATTATATATCCCAAATCCAGAACCTAGTCTAAATTCCTCCTCCCCAGGTGCTCCCCAAATAAGAATTAATCTCTCTTTCTAGATTTGCCAAACACTCCATGCTTTTCTTTTGATATATACTGCCAACTCTCTTGTATTATATTTGCTTTATCTCCATCTGCCTTCTCAGCTAGTATGTGGACTCATGCATGTTTGGAGTAGGGGAGAGAAAGGCAGAGAAGCTATAATTTTTTCTCCGTCTTTCTGACTCTTATATTCCTTTGGCTAGTCAATAGTGGATATTTAATAAATGCTGACTGGACTGGATTAAATATGAAATATTAAGTGGTATTAAAATATGATCAAGCTCCAAATTATTGAATTTTTATATTATCCTATTAAAAGATGGTGTTTTAAAATTTTGAACTTAAACCCTAACCAGATAAAATCATAACAGTCAAAAATTTTAAACAATGTAATTCTTCAAAAAGCAGTAACATAGGCTTAATTCACAAGACTCATAACTGAGCCGTATCTTTTAGGTAATCATTTGCTAATTTTCTAACTAACTCCCAATACTAAAACACAAACAATCTCTGGATCTGACAAAATGATCGAAATGATAGAAAAGCTCCCATTTTCTATCTCACTGTATGTAAATTCATTCTTAAATTTCTGTTTAAATAAAAAGTAGCCAATAATGTTACTGAAAAGTGGGGGTCTGGCTGCTTGCCACTCAAAAGCCAATAAACAGGCCAGTTAAGTGGAAAGGAAAGTTTGTTTTATTTCAGATGCTGGTAGCTGGAGGGGCTGGAGGGACATCTGTCCAAAGGCTGACTCCCCCGCTGACAAGCAGGGGGTGAGAGCTTTATAGATGGAGGGAGGGGCTGCATGAAGAAACAGCACAGCCAGCTCTGACAGTCGTCTTCAGATTGGTCATTGGTGGTCTGATCACCATCATCTTGTTTGTTTTAGGTACAGTTAATCTTCAGTTCCAGGGTTGGGGTGTTGCCATTTCTTTGAGGCCAGTTCTCTGAATTGTGGCAGCTTATGTCCTACAATCCGGTCACCACGCAGTTAACTTCTTCCACCTGGTGTTTTAGTGTCTGTAAGACAGCTCACGTGACATGGCTAGAATATTATCAATAGCCTTGAGAAAGAANGTGTTGCCATTTCTTTGAGGCCAGTTCTCTGAATTGTGGCAGCTTATGTCCTACAATCCGGTCACCACGCAGTTAACTTCTTCCACCTGGTGTTTTAGTGTCTATAAGACAGCTCACGTGACATGGCTAGAATATTATCAACAGCCTTGAGAAAGAACTAAAGATCCTCGACTACTTTTAATGACTACATTATTATTATTCGGTCTCCTTTAACTGTTTTCCTTTGCTTCTACATGTTCTCGTTTCTCTGATTAAGCTTATTCTTTGACTAAAGTTTTCCATAGACAAAAGGCAGGCAGAGAATATGATGGGGGAGGGGGTGGAGTGGAGCAAAGGCCATAGGGTCCTGTTCCATTTCAAGAACACAATTCTAATTGGGTAAGAAGAAAAATAAACAACAATTATAAAACAAATCACTGAGGCAAATGCGTTTTCAAAGACCGTGAATCACCAAGTTGAAAAAATATTAGGACAATTTATAAAAACTTAAACAGCCTTTGATATAGTCTTGTCCGTGTTCCTTAAAATTTCAGGATCTTTTCTCGTTGCTTAGAAACCAAGGATGTCTGAATAGTAGGACTTGGACAAGCTGCCTAAGGAAATATTTATTATGATTTTAATTCCCTTATTCAAGACCCCCTCTTTCTTTCCAGCCCAAAGTCTGGCGTAAAGAGGATAGGAAAGCTTAGAGGTGGCGGTGGGCACAGAAACTCTGTAGAGGCTCAGGCTGGAATAGCCAGATGCGGAGTGCCTTGGCAGTACAGCGGTTAGGATTCTGGCTCTTTCACTGCTGAGGGCACTGGTTCAATCCCTGGTTAGGGAACGAAGATCCCACTAGCCTTGAGGCATATTAAAATAAAAAAAAATAGAATAGCCATATGAC
This sequence comes from Neotragus pygmaeus, assembly GCA_006410875.1. Classification (NCBI taxonomy): domain Eukaryota; kingdom Metazoa; phylum Chordata; class Mammalia; order Artiodactyla; family Bovidae; genus Neotragus; species Neotragus pygmaeus. Next base: position 431,130 of record SJYV01015106.1, read on the forward strand.
AGCAGACAGGATGGAGAATAATTAACATCAGCCTCCTCATTGTGAGTCCACAGCGAGTGCGTTGGTTTGGGCCCTTGGGATAACGCTCATGAATTACACAACCTGATCCTCTGTACAGAAGTTTTCAGGGGCACTGCTGAGTGTGCTGAAAAGACATTACTACCTACGTAGAGCATCATGTTTCTGCATGCCCACAGCCCAACTTACTTCCAAATGTATTTGGGAAAAATAAAAAACAGATTTCCTTGGTACTGAAGAGAGATAGTAAAAATGCAAATGACCATTTTGTATCCATTCATATGACCCTTTGGGAATATTCATTCAAGCCAGGCTCCCGAGGACCCATGTTTATGGCACAGGAGTTCTGTGCTCGAAGCTGGTGGGCACACCGCGTCTCGCTCAGTGGCAGTCGGGTTTGTTTTCTCCTGGGACTTTAGAATTAGAGTCCATAGCTGGGCACTTGAACTAAGAAGGGATGGAAAGCTACGCTGAGGAGGCCTTTTTTGGGCTCTATACAAATAGCAGAGAATGCCAATCTTTGGAGAAAAGCCAAAGAATGAAGCAGATTCATACAGAGAGAGAAAAAGCAGGAATGGCCCCCTAAGTTCCAGAGGTGACAGCTCATTCAGGTTCCTGCTTACAAGGGGACCAGTCGCATTTCCTGCCATTGTCTTGTCAGATACTTCTCCCACTCCAAGCTTCTACTGAATTTTCCTTTCCTTTAAGTTAATATCATGAGTGTGTGCGTGCATGCTCAGTCGTGTCTGACTCTTGGCGATCCCATGGACTGCAGCCTGCCAGGTTCCTCTGTTCGTGGGATACTCCAGGCAAGAATACTGGAGTGAGTTGACATTTCCTCCTTCAGGGGATCTTCCCCACCCAGGAATCGAACCCGAGTCTCCTGCGTTGGCAAGAGGTTTCTATTACTTATAACCCGAAGACTGCTGACAAAGACAAGATTATTCCATTAGGATATGTTCCCTTAAGCCTCAATTAGGTTGACATTGGAAGTGAACAGCATTCTGCTGTCAATTTGTCATCATTAATTACATGTTGTGGCCCAAGCACTCCTCAGAGCCTAATTGCATACAGCTTGTGACAACGACTCTTAGAGCTGCGGCATGTTGGTTAGTTAGAAGGTCCGAGTATACTCCCTGGAAAATATAGTGTGTTCCTTCTGTAATGGAAATACTGTCTTGTATGCATGTTATTTTTGCATTAATAATAAAACTCAACACAAAGGCTCCAGGCAATAACCAGGTCATGCAAGTTGAAGCCTGGTTGCAGTTTATTTCCCAGACCCAGTCTGAGAGCCTGGTGCCAGCTCTCTAAATATGGATTAAACCAGGAGGAGCTGAGTATTTCCTGCAACTATTCATACAGAGGAGGTGTTCTGCTTCAACTTACCTTTTTTGTGTGTAGGTAATGTAACTTGTCCTTTGGAAAAACTAAAAAGTGATATGGAATTATCTAGTTCTGTTGTCAGACAGCACCTGTTGTCAGACAGCTGTAGCATCTCTTGTAAATACAGGGAATTCCTTATTTTCCAGCCAGCAGTGAAGGGCATATATGGCTTCTGGATTGTAGCCTAGGTCACATTGTTCAGCTTCCATCGTCTCTAAAATAGCTTCATACTTAACTTTTAGATCAGTTTGGACATGCTACTCTTAGACCATGCCATTCATCATCTAAATATAAACACTTTTGAGGGTAAGATAGCAGTGTTAGTCACTCAGTTGTGTCCAGCTCTTTGTGACCCCATGGACTGTAGGCTCCCCTGCCAGGTTCTTCTGTCCATGGAATTCTCCAGGCAAGAATACTGTGGTCGGTTGCCAATCCCTTCTCTTTTGGATCTTCCTGACCCAGGGATTGAACCCAGGTCTCCAGCATTGCAGGAAGATTCTTTACTATCTTAGCCACTTTAAAAAGGGGTGTTGTTAATAATAAAGCTAGACCACGAAACATATATTGGGGCTGCCATAGGCAAACTGGATGATATAATCACCCTACACTTGGCTTTTGTATTCACAGTTTCTGAGTGACTTAATTTTCACATAGTAATGATGGTAGCAATGCTAATCACCTAGCGAACATTATTACATGTTAGTGTCATTACTGAATATATATATATGAATATATATATCTCATTAATGTGGACTACTAATGGACCTTTCTATTCTCAATATTGGCATTTACTGTTAGAGGCAATATTACAGTACATAAAAGCACATCCATAATTATATGCATTATCAGAGTCAAACATACCTGGGGCAAAATATCTTTTCTCACCTTCTCAATATATGACCTTGGAAAGGTTGCTTAGGCTAACACAGTCTCTATATTCTTGATGTAAACAGTGAATGAGTAATGTATATAAATCACAGGGCTCAAGGCCTAGCTTATAGTCAATAATGTGAACTATCGTTACTATGTTGTAGTTAAGATAATATTGGAGAATAGAAATCAAGTTCTCCATTTAAAGTGGAGAAGAGAAATGTTTCCATAAAAGAAATTTTATGCAGTGCGTGTAGACTACAGAAGTGTTTACAAGGGAAGAACAGTGTTTGAGACAACAAACCCACAGTCCCTTCGTCAGCACTGTTTTGTCCCCACTCTGCAGATCTCATTCATGATCATTGTTGAGCCATCTATCATGGACCGGCCACAATGCCATGATTTACAGATTTTTGGTAGGGTTGCAGATACGTTTTCCCATACAGGGCTTCTGGCAGTGAAATCAAAGGCTTGGATCAATAAACTCTGAAACAGTGTTGAATTGCTCTTAATCATTTTATTGATGAGGCGGAACAGTTTGATGAGTAATAAACCAGTTTTGCCTGAACCCTACCTGCTCCTCTTGTAAACTCTGCTTTTGCAGGAGCCCACTCCTATAATTTATTGATAAGAAATCTAGTGTGGAGTGCTGATGATCTGCATTTAGAGAGTTTTAACAGTGATATTAATGAGGACAGACAGCATGGATGATGATGATAATTCACCTAATGTGCATCAGAAACAGACTTAACAACTTGATTTTATTCTCATTGTCTAAATTAATTCTAGTTAAACAAACACATGACTTAGACAAGGGTCAAAAGTGTCATTGCTTAGTAAAGATTATGAATTTTCTGGTGCCGAGAAGTGTTTTCCTCGAATCTTTTTCAGTTGAACCTAAAGCTTGGAATACAATTAGTTTTGAGGAGAAGGATCTAGATTTAGTAGATTTTTAGCCAACTTCTAGTTCTTAAGGTGGTTCCTTAAGGTCCTCGGCTTTATCTCAGCTCTCTTCCTGACTGAGATGGAAACTACGGGAGCCACGTAAGTGTTCAAACCCCAACCTGCCTTCATTTTCAGGACCTGAACTTCTATCAGGCCCTGTGGGCAACCTAAGCCTCATTTCCTACTTTCTACTCTGGGTTTCAATTTCTTTACTGTTTCTGTAGCCAGTGATTTCCAATTCCATCTTCCCATTTTGACTTTGGTGTAATTCTATCTGATATATTTTATCCAAGATTGATAAATGTTCGGAAGAATACCAAGGACACATCAGCTTAGTTTCCAGATTTTGGTATAAAGAGGATTTGATGTCTCCTGATTTTCAGGTCTCCCAGAATGCCATGTCTAATGTTTATCATCAACCGGAATTGGTAACGGAAACTAGAGCCAGGATCTGAATTCTCAGAGTCCATCACAATAGGACAGGTTATTTGGGAAAACCAAGCAAAATGGTCTCCTACTATCTGGAATAAAAGGCACAACCTTAGACTCTGATGCCAGTGAGACTGAAAATTTTAAACTTTGGAGAATAATTGAAGTTATTTGTTTTACCAGGAATAGCACAGTAGGTCAGGTAGGATTTGTGGAAAATTCAAAGTGGTGCCTGTGGGGTGTTCACTTTTGAGTAGGACTGTGGCGGCCACCCCCAAGAAGCTACACCAGCATCAGTGCCCCCTCCTGGGTGGGCCCTGGAGCCCAGGCGGGACGGAGACACAGGCTTCCCGCCGTGTCAGAGTTCCTACCAGTGAGTCACACTGTTCTCACTGGTCGAACGGAGTTTAAACAAGTTTCCTCTTTGGTTCCTTTAATTATTGTCCTTAGCACCTTCATTGTGTCTTCTCGTTTCCTTAAACACACACGCTCCGCTTTGGGCGGGGTTTTCCCATCCCCCATTTCCTGCAGGTTCGATTGGCTGGTTCTCCGAGGCTCGGTGACAGCGCTGGGCAGCCCAGCTAGAGCGGTGCCCTGACGGGGACTGATGAGGCCCAGAGCAGCGGGATGTGCAGAGATTAGCAATAGTCTTTTCTTTTTTGGGCGTTCAAAAAGCATCAGCTTACACTGTGAATGAATACATATTGGAAGGTTATCAAAGGAAGTGAGCGCAGCTTTGCCCGCCACCTAAGTTCACAGGCTTCCTAGAGGAAGGCAGGCTGAAGAGTGTTCTGGGATTCTGGGACTTGCATCTTAAGAGTCAGGCCTTTCTCTGTTCTGCTGCCTCTGATAGAACGGAGAGGAGGAACTAGGGCAAACCAAGGTGAGATTTTCACACGCTTCCCCTGCCCTCTTCTGCCTGTCCTCAGCACTACCTTGTCGAAAAAGGCAAGTTAGGAGACAGCCCAAGTGTTGATTGACAGATAAATGAATAAACAGAACACAGTGGAATATTACTCAACCATGAAAAGGAATAAAATTGTGACACACGTTAAAAATGGATGGACCTTTTTTTTCATACTGAAAAAAAAAAAAGGATGGACCCTAAAACATTATGCTAAGTGAAATAAACCAGACACAAAAGGACAAATACGATATGGTTCCATTTACATGCAATAACCTAGAACAGGCAAATGCATAGACATGGAAAGTAGGCCAGAGGTGACCAGAATTTAGGGGAAGGATAGAATAAAGAATTATTGCTTAATGGGTACAGAGGTTCTCTTTGGAGTATGAAAAAATTTTGGAGATGGGTGGTGGTGATGGTTGCACAATTTTGTGAAAGTAATTAATGTCCCTGAACCATGCACATAAAAATGGTTAATACAGCAAATGTTATGTTATATGTATTTTAACATACATACACACAAAGGCAAGTTAAGGAGACCATCATTTCTGGAAAGATATAGTAGGTATATTTTTCTCTGTTTCTCCAAGTACAGCTATATGTGGTTATATAAGCTATAAGGACAGGATATGTAAAACGTAAGCCTATGAAAGGTAGAGGAGAAGGCAATGGCACCCCACTCCAGTACTCTTGCCTGGAAAACCCCATGGATGGAGGAGCCTGAGGGTCCATGGGGTCGCTGAGGGTCAGACACGACCGAGCGACTTCACTTTCACTTTTCACTTTCATGCATTGGAGAAGGGAATGGCAACCCACTCCAGTGTCCTTGCCTGGAGAATCCCAGGGACAGGGGAGCCTAGTGGGCTGCCGTCTATGGGGTCACACAGAGTCAGACACAACTGAAGCGACTCAGCAGCAGCAGCAGCAGCAACATGAAAGGTAGAAAGAAAAAGGCAATTTACTAGGAGCCTTGAGATCCAAGGACTGAGACAACTGCGAGTTCTGTGGATTTTCTTTTTGCCTCACGTGTCCCAGACTGAGTGTGGGAGAAGTCAGCAGCCCGAGAATACCAACAGTTGCCAGCAAAAAAAAAAAAAAATCCCTAGAAAAGTCAGCTTGTCCTTGAAGATGCTAGTGCCAAATTTCATGTGGAAGGGGGTGGGGCTGGAGCTGACAAAAGGGCGACCCTGTCCCTGGGCTGAGAGAAGAGGGCTGGTATTATTGTCGCTACAAAACCTGCTGAAAGTTTGTCAAAGACAGAATCAACTCCCCTAAACTCCTCCCTCATTGAGACAGTAGGAAGCCTCTGCTTTAATCTGAATGTATTCACAATGTTACCTCCACCCTCATTTCTAACTTTCCCAGAAAAATTTCAGAGACTGGCTCGTTATTATATGTAGTGAGGAACTCCTTGATTATTGTAGCTCAATGCAATGCCTTGAGAGACCTGGCAACCCAAGTAATCATATCCAAAGTAAAAGGGGTTACTGTGGAGATTTCATACCCAGAGCTAATAGTATGCCAGTACTTTCAGTTGCTCAGTTGCTGACTCTTTGCAACCCCATGAACTGTAGCCTGTGAGGCTCCTCTGTCCACGGGACTCTCCAGGCAAGAATAGTGGAGTGGTTGCCATTTCCTTCTGCAGGGGATCTTCCTGACCCAGGGATCAAGCCCATGTCTCTTGCATTGCAGGCAGATTCTTTACCACTGAGCCACTAGGGAAACCCTAGTATGCCTGTACTTTTATACAAAGCCTCAGGAATTCCTAAAATTCAAACTGTCATCCTCAATGAACATTTGCCAACTTTGGATCCTATAAGAAGAACAAAGTTCAACACAAATGAAGATTCCAGACACCTTCTCTTTGCTTCTTCAACAGTAAGGCACAGAGTGAGCTCAAGCTGAACCTCATTTGTGTCCCTTCCTATCGTTGTTGTCCTGGATTGACCTCTGAACTCTTCTCTGTGTGTTTGTTTTCTCATCTGTAAAATGGGAATGATAGTAACAATAATGAGTCTTCTAAAGAATGAAAGTCAAGTTAGTTGCTTATAGCTCCCATTATAAAAAACACTTGGAAAGCAGAATCCTCTTCATCTTAAGACTATTCCAGAAAAACCTGTTCAGCTATCTGTAGATACTAGAAGGACTTCATTGATGAAAGCAGTGTCCAGTACAAGCACCAGTGGTGAGTACTCGCTAAGCTACAGAATACCCCAAAGTGCTTATGTTCTCATCCCTGAAGGCTAGGGATCCACACTGCCTAGTCTCACATACTATTTTTGACAGTTTACAAACGTAGCCACTCTCTCATCCCAGGCTGGAATATCCCAGTGGCAGAGCCTCTTCATTAAAGGCTCTGAACATCACATCATCCATTATTTATATATCTCTCAAGGAGGATACGAGGATTATCTTGGCTTCCTCAAATCTAATTAAGCCATGAAACCACCTTATAGAGTGGACTATTTATCCTTATCTTGCAAGTTATGAAACCTTAGGGGTTAAGTGATTATGTTCAGCTTACCAATTTAAACATGGGCAAGTATAAACAAAATTCAACACTCATTCCACATTTTATCCACCACGTTCTATTCCCCTGGCACCAATGAAGAAGAATTTAGCTCTCATATCTTTTATATTTGCTTTTTTCCCCCCCAATTGTTATCTGAGGGACTTAATTACCTAAATCACAAGATGGTAGAATTCAGAGTGGGCTCAGAGGTAAAGAATCCACCTGCCATGCAGGTGATGCATGTTCGATCCCTGGGTCAGAAAGATCCCCTGGAGGAGGGAACGGCAACTCACTCTAGTATTCTTGCCTAGGAAATCCCAAGGGCAGAGAAGACTGGTGGGCTATAGTCCATAGGGTTGCAAAAGAGTCAGACATGACTTAGCAGCTAAACAACAACAAGAAACGTGTAGGCTAAGAGATCACTTTTGGAGGGGTCTAGACGTTCAATTCGGAGAAGGCAATGGGAACCCACTCCAGTACTCTTGCCTGGAAAATCCCATGGACAGAGGAGCCTGGTAGGCTGCAGTCCATGGGGTCATGAACGTCGGACACGACTGGACTGAGCGACTTCACTTTCACTTTCCACTTTCATGCATTGGAGAAGGAAATGGCAACCCACTCCAGTGTTCTTGCCTGGAGAATCCTAGGGACTGGGGAACCTGGTGGGCTGCCGTCTATGCGGTCACAGAGAGTCTGACACGACTGAAGCGACTTAGCAGCAGCAGCAACAGTATCAGAGGTTCAATTAAGAAGCTTCTAAATAAGGACAGAACACAGAATTTCCTTAATCTATACACAGTTTCAATTAGGTAGTGGTTAGTTAAAATACACTTATGCTGCTGCTGCTGCTAAGTTGCTTCAGTTGTGTCCAACTCTGTGCAACCCCATAGATGGCAGCCCACAAGGCTCCCCCATCCCTGGGATTCTCCAGGCAAAAACACTGGAGTGGGTTGCCATTTCCTTCTCCAATGCATGAAAGTGAAAAGTTAAAGTGAAGTCTCTCAGTCGTGTCCGACTCTTAGCGACCCCATGGACTGCAGCCCACCAGGCTCCTCTGTCCATGGAATTTTCCAGGCAAGAATACTGGAGTGGGGTGCCAGTGCCTTCTCCGAAAATACACTTATAGGAGAACCTAAGTAAAATGTTAATGAACTTTGTCATTAAATGTGTCATTTATTTCGCCTGCTATGAAAGAGAACCATACAATTTCATTCTTGGGTATCTTCTCTTGGTTATTTACATGAATTATTTATATTATGTCTGGAAATTTAATACATGTCATAGAGCTGCAAATTACACAATACATCTTGGGTTTTGTAGTTTGCTATCTAAATGGGTAATCAATCTCAGTTATTAGTTTTATTTATTGAACCCAGTTCAGGAAGTAGCAGCTTGACCCCATCTTACGCTGTGTTAAAAACACAGATATGGTCAGTCCAAGATGTTGGATGCGGTGAAGGTAAAAAGAAAACCAATGTAAGTGAAAGGTCAATTAATAAATGCTGTGCCAATCCTATATGTCAGGATTGTGGGTGGAGATTAATGTATTGCCCCTAACAAGGCAGAAATCAGAACACGCTGGCCAGTAGGTAAAAACACTGAATAAACATACAGCTTCAAGAGTCATTCTGAATCAGTGAAACAAACCTTGGAAATTTTAAGAAATGAGCTCTTAGATGTGTAAAAGCAATCAGCTTCCTCTTATCTGATAATTAAAAAAAAAAAATAATGTTGGTTTCTATCCCAGGAGCCTTAAACAAAGTGCAATGGAGTTGTGCAGTTAGCTTAGTAATTCCAGTGATTGCCCAGGAAAGGATAATGAAATCCTTTCTGAGTTGGTTTTTGTAGGACTGTCTTTCATTTGAAGGGGAAAATGCAGAATAACGGAAGGAAAACTTAGACCCTGTGACGGTCATCTGAGCTCAGAGAGGAAGCGGGAGGATGGATCACAAAAATAAAAAAGAAACATTTCAGAAGTCTCTGGACACACTCAGGTATTCACAGCTCCCCCTCCCCCATATGATGACATGCTTTTCACTCAACTCTTTCAAACAGCCTGCAATTTTTAAGCTTCCAAACTGCTACACAGTTAATTTTTATTAAATAGGATGTTCTGTAGAATCCCATGAACTTGGGCAGTAGGTAGTATGGCAGACAGAAAGAATGATGTGATATAGTTAGCTTTAAAGCTATTAAAAAAAATACTTTTATTTGTTTATTTACTTTTCTAATTTTTGGCGGCCTGGGTCCTTGTTGCCGCATGCAGGCTTTCCCTAGCTGCGGCCAGCGTGGGCTACCCTCTAGCTGCAGTACACAACACAGGCTTCCCACTGCAGCGGTTTCTCTTGCAGAGTGTGGGCTTCCGTAGTTGTGGTGTTCGGGCTTAGTGACCTCGTGGTTTGTGAGACCATCTCACATCAGGGATCGAACCTGTGTCTCCTGCATTGGCAGGCAGGTTCTTTACCACTGAGGCACCAGGGAAGCTCCCTTTAAAGTTATTTTTATCTCAGTGTTCACAAATGTCTTTTCTCAGGCAGCAAGGCCTTTGTATGCCCTGCTTCACTCTGCCGAGAACATTCTCTTTTCTTCTCCTCCCTATACCCTTCCTATTCAACTCCTATTCAACCTTCAAATTTCAGTGTAAAATCCCTTTCTAGAAAAACTGTAATTCTCCAGAGTAACTCAGATTCCTTTGTCTCATAAACATATCACAAAGCCTTCTTTCATAGCAGTAATTTCATGGAATTATTTTATTGATATCTCTCTCCTCTAAGGGACAGGAAGCTCCATGAGGCCAGGGGCCACGCTTGCTATTTCTCATCGATTTGCCACTAGTTTTTAGCACGGTGGTTAGAACATAGCAAGAACTTGATTAATGTTTTGAATAAATGACTGAAAAGCAAGAGCAATTGTGCTTTCGGATTTGGTGAGAAGAGGAACCCAGAGCACAGCTTCTATGCCTTTCAAAACCATTATGGGTTTTGAAGTTCTTACGACCAATACAAAGCGCCAAGTTCTCCATAGCCCTCTAGCTCCAGGACGACTGCAAACTTCACAATTAAAGTGTCTGGCTAATTTGGACATAACTAAGAAAGATGTTTGGATGGTTGATTCATTATTGTGTGAGAAATACCTAACTGGCTTTAAAATTAGCAGTGGCTATATATTTGTCATTTGTTTGGAAGAAGGGAAGACGAGAATTTGATACGGACCTATTGAACATCTCAGCTACTCATTATCACATCATTCCTGCTTTTCCCACTATTGTAACATCTTCAAGTCTTCCATGACATATTTCATTCTCTAGGGAGACAGGAGAGATCAGCAACCCCACCATCTTACAGAGATTAGAAAATAGGACTTCCTTTTGTTCCATGACCCAAAACCCCCTTGTGGCCTTTAGTTCCACTTTCCTTTGTCAGGGAAGGTATCACCTTTGGGTTTCCTCTTTAAAACTGCAAAGGAAATTCAAGATTTAGTTTCTTTTCAGCTGGCTGCTTGGCTTTGTGACAAATCTCAGCTATTGTTTTAAAGATCAATATAAAGTTGAGTAGTAAAAGTTGAAACTTGAGTGAGAAGCTGTTTGTGAAATTTCATTTCATCTTGTCTTCAGTTAATTCAATACATGTTTGCTGCAAAGCTGTGATACAGAAGACACTGTGATATGTGTTAGCTGATTAAAAAAGATTCACAGTCCAATGGGAGAAGCAAAATTGAGCTAGCTGTATAAGGCAGACAGTGATAAGTATTATAATAAGAGTACAAGGAAAGTTCTATGGGAACATAGGGGAGGGAGAGATTAATTCCAGTTTAGGGATTTGGGGAAGGCTTTGTGAAGAAATTTGCACCTTGAAGATGGATTTTTGATACTGAGACAATTTCAGCGAGCTTAAGGAGAAAAGAGAGGCTCTGTTAGGCAGAAGGAACAAGGGGACCCTAGACAGGAATGTGGGAGAGCACTGGAAATGTTTTGGAAATCTTTGATAATACTGTGGAGCTAGAGTTCTCAATGTTTAGAAGTAATATAAGGGGTAAGATGATAAATGTAGATTGAATCTGTAGAGTAGGCTTTAAATATTAAGCAAGACAGTTAGAACTTTATGGATAGTGTCTGTGCAGATAAGGTTACCTGTATCAGAGTTTCTAGAAGTTTTAGTTTAGAATGATTTCAGATAGCTGGAATTCTAATCTGATGAGAGAGTGAGAGATAAGCCAGGGGTGGGGAGATCAGCCCAATTTCTTAGGTCTTACATTTAGTCTCTGGGGGTTTCTGACTCTAACATAACTGAGATGGGTACATGGACTTTGTTGGTTGGAAGAGGGTGTGGATAAATGATACTCGGGTTGCATCAAAATGTATTATCTACAAAAGAGGCTGGTTGCCTGGTGTCCTGGTTGAGAGTGACTTTGGATCTTCCAGCCCCAAGAAAGCCAGTGGAGAGGAACAATGCCTTTTTCCTCTGCCTTGTAAGCCTGCATGACCTCTTTTTCAGGACTCAAAGCATGACTCAGGGTCACCCATGGATTTTGAAGTTCATATCAGCTTTGCAGATTTCGTTGTTGGCATTTCCTCCCATAGTCTTGTCAATAGGATATGTGACTGTCTTTGTCCCTCCCTGCCCCGAGTGTCCTTTATATATTTAATATTACAGTAAAGTTGAGAAAGGCTGACTTTTAGGCTAAAATCCAGCTGTCACCTCAGACTGGAAATGAGCACACGGTATTTTGAAGTTCTTTTTGTTGATTTCATGGTTCAACGATAAGAGAAATAAAAAGAGAATCTTGATATTTTTCTTGTCTGGGATCATTTTAAAAATCTGACAGGACCAAAGTAGAGTTGGAAGATCACCTGGACCACTACTGTAGCATCCCAGAGGGAGTGATCAGAGAATGAACTCAGGAGAAATGGAGAAGAGACAGATGGACATGAGATTTGTCAGAGGGGCAGAATATGCAGAGGTTCTTGTTGACTGGGCTTCCTAAGTGCCTCAGTGGGTAAAGAATCTGTCCACAAGGCAGGAGATCCAGCAGGTGAGGGTTTGATCCCTGGGTCAGGAAGATCCTCTGAGAAGGAAATGGCAACCCACTCCAGTATTCTTGCCTGGGAAATTCCGTGGACAGAGGAGCCTGGCAGGCTATGGTCCACAGAGCTGCAGAGTCAGACATGACTAAGCAACTAAGCATGCACGCATTGTTGATTGGATGTAAGAGCTGAGACTGCAGGCAGATTTGCTGTATTACCCTGGTTTCTGGCTCCAGTGCCTAAGCAGAAAGAGGAAAGTGCCACTCAAAAAAATGGGGGCTCTGTGACAACCTAGAGGGGTGGGGTGGGATGGGAAGTGGGAGGGGGTTCATGATAGGGGGACACACATGCCTTCAGATGATTCATGTCAAAGTATGGCAAAAACCATCACAATATTGTAAAGTAATTATCCTCCAATTAAAATCAATAAATTAATTTTTTTTTTTCAAAAAAAGAATATAGACACAATCCATCACTCTCATTTTGTTTGGAGGATA